>JAQQZY010053684.1:0-10345 GCA_030068375.1 Ostorhinchus rueppellii | reverse complement strand
AGAAACCCAAACCCATTCTACGGACTTCCTCTCCCCTCTCCACTCCCCTTTTCCCCTATTGGTGTGCCAATAAAGCCTATTTTTGTTCTTTCCAAAATCCATCCCTGGTTCTGCAGTCTTTGGGTCCACAAAGAACTCTCCAACAACAAACCTGACAATTAGACTGTAATTAACAGTTTTTTCAACAAAAAGCTGTTTTGTTTTTGCATATCATCTCCATAAAGTGTGTAATAACTAGCATTACGGTATGTTAAAATGTGACAAAGCATCACATTAGCAATATTTAGAAAATAATTTCATAGTTTTCACACATTTTCACAAAATACATGTTTCTTTGTGTCAAAAATTAAATGCATGGTGTTCAGCTGAGTGAACATTTATGCAACTCCTTAAAAAATAAGGTCATAAATTTTTTTTTAAAAAAAATCAGATTGGGTTTTTTTTTATATCTAAAGAGGAATGAAAACACTCAGGAAAAAAATGCTGATTAAGGTTGTCGTAATACATGCATAAAATGGTTAAATTTGATAATTATGACCTATAAAACAGAAAAAATAGAAAACAGAAAAAGCGCATGACTAATGTTAGAATATTTGATTGGAAGTTTGAGTGAATCAGTAGTCGATTTTACCTTTTTGGACATATGCACTATACTGTACTTCACCGATATTTACTAAATGTCAAAAAAATTCAGATGTACGTATAGTCGGTTTTTCCATTAAATCAAAAATGCAATAATTTGTTTTTCTACTATCAGGAGATGACACTGGAGTTTGATACCCCTGATTTAGAGCATCAAGTCATCTGCTGGTGCTGGTCTATTGCACGGGTATTCAAATCCGGTCCTCGAGGGTCTGCTATCCTGCGTGTTTTCGATATTTCCCTCTTCCATCACGCCTGGTCCAATTAATCATCAGCTCATCATCATACTCTGCAGAAGCCTGACAATGATTTAATTGCTTCAAGGTGTGATGGAAGAGGGAAATACTGAAAACATACAGGATACCGGACCTTGAGAACCGGATTTGAATAGACCGGTCCATTGTACTTTATCAAGTCCAAGGTCAATGCAGAAGATTTTACATCACTTCATGCTTTCTGGAGATGCTGGTTTCCTTTTGCAGTAGGACTTGGCACTTTCTCACACTGCCAAAACTATTCTCTGATCATGGTGGTACTGTCCTTAACTCTATGCGATTAGTGTCAAGAGGCAAATGAGATACAGACCCAACAATACAAGTGAATTTAATACTGCTGTTAAAGCAACCTGGGCTTCCAAGTTGTGCAAAAGGAGCCCTGACCAAGTACTCAGTCTGTAATGGAACATACTTTTCAGTACATAGTTTGACATTGTTTTCAGATGTCTAATACAAAAAAGTACTTTGAGATACAACATTTTTGGTTTTCATAACCTGTAAGCTGTAAATCATCAAAATTAATACAAAAGGACTTGAAATATTTCACTTCCTGTGTAATAAGTCTAAAATGGATGAAACTTTCATCATGTCATCAAGATTTTTTAAAAAAATATTCCAGTTGTTTTTGAGCCACACCTATAATTCTAACTCTGAACCCTCTGGAGTTCATTTTCAACAGACTAAAACCAAAATCCCTGTGATGAAACTGGACTGACCCACAATCAATCAAAAGTCACTGACAAAAACCAGTACTGACAGGCAGCTTATTATTAGAACAAACCGCATCTGATCCTCCCAAAATTAGATTAAGGGTCATGGATCATAAGCACAATATGTATCAAAATTACTTACCAAAGTCACTGTTATGCTCCTTCAACTTATTATTATTATTATTATTATTATTATTATTATTATTATTATTATTATTATTATTATTATTATTATTACTACTATGTATGTATACATATTTATTAATTTCTATATAATTTTCCTTGTCTTATTGTCGAGAAGTGAGGTTGGCTATATGTACAAGCTTATTATTATTATTACTGCATTTACTTATTTGTTAATATTACCCCTTTTTTCATGTGTGTGCATGTAAGTAAATGTAAATATATTTGTTTATGTACATAATTTTTATTACTATTCATGTTATTGTTCTGCAAAAGTAGGATGACCATGAAAAACAATGATTTCCACATACCACTCCTCTGTTTTTTATTGCACTAGAAAGTCTGTATTTATATGACGATATTCACAAATTCCTTTTTTTCTTCTTTCTTTCCGTGAGCAGTATTGACACCCCTTTTTTCCTCTTTCATAAAACAAGGAATAGTATACTTTGTATTGATGATGTCCTGTGTAAAAATGTTGTGAGACTGTTTTGAATACACACTTTAATTAAAATAAATAAATAATACTCACCGAAGTTGCCTTCGTTGTGAGGATCAATAATATCTTTAGAAGAAGATTAAGAATTCAGAACACATGGCATCAGAACACAAGTAGAACACTCAGGATGACAGACAGAATATTTAAGAAAAACATCAAAAAAAGATACATTTGACGTTCCGTGCATCGACTGGGATGGTGTTTGGAGGTAACACAGAGTTTGCAGTCCCCTGTATTAAAAATAAGTGCACCTCATCACAACTTAAACCAAGGACAATCAAAAACATTTCATATATATGCACATAACAATCACACTCTATATGGACAAAAGTACTGGGACACGTTAAATTCAGGCGTTTCTTTTCTAAAAGGGGTCTGTTCTACAAACCGATACTGAGAAATGTCAAAATATAGTTTTATATTGGGATAAATATCATTACATTGATTATTGATTTTTTTTTATCCATGAATATGATTTTAAATATTCTACCTCCACATTTCACCAACACTTTTCGTGCTCTGACTGTAAATAATGGCAAGGCAAGGCAAATGTATTTGTATAGCACAATTCATACACAGTGCAATTCACAGGGTTTTACAAAAATGGAAAAGAGACAAGTTAAAAACACACAACTACGATTAAAACAATCAATAAAACAGAGAATAATAATCAATTAAAATAGAGTAAAAGAGAAGAGCTGAACAGAGCTGTATTCAGCCTGGACTTAAACATATAATAACAAATAATAATGTATAATAACAGTAATAACTAGAAAAGCACTCAGAGAGCGCAGACCTCCACCCAGGTAGTGTTTGTACTTTTATTTATTTTAAGGTAGTATTTGTACTTTTACTTATTTATTTTAAGGTAGTGTTTGTACTTTCCTCCACTAGATGGCACTGAATGCCCTCATAAGCAGCTCTGTGCTGTCGTGCCCTATCTCGCAATGATAAAGAATCCTTTAAAAAACTCCTGGATCCAGACGGTGATCCGGATCGCCTCCAAAATTTAATCATCTTTCCCTTGACTCAGAGCAGACATATCCTGAAAATGTGATCAAAATCCGACATAACTATTTGAGTTACGTATGTCGCTAACAAACAAACAAACAACCCACAAACCCTGGCAAAAATATAACCTCCTTGGCAAAGGTAATAACAAATAATTATTTTTTACCACAACTACTCCTAAACTTTTAGGAAATATTAATGTTTATATCTTAAATTAGCGTGAACAGAACATCTTCGGAGCTTTAGCTGTGATTTGTCCCAATATTTTTGTCTACATAGTTTAGAAACGGCTGAAAACACCTGAACTCAACGTGTCCCAATACTTTTGTCCACATGGGATACCAGCTGCATGGGAGAACAGCGGAGTTGGTTTGAGACACAAGACACAGTAATGGAAGAGGAATGCGTTTGTGGAAAAATAACAGAAGTGGTGCATGACAGGATAAATACTCAGACGCCAGAAATAGGATCTTTATGAAACACATTATGTAACTGATTGAAAAAGCGCATATAAAAGAGCGGCGGGAAGAAATTAAATAAATGCCAGTGCTGACAGCAGGTAAAAGTAATATTGCCGTCTGTATCTGGCAGGTCCAGATTAATTTCCTGAACTCACCACTTTGATGGCTTGGCTTTGATCCCCCTTCGCCTTGGTTCCTCTGCCACCTTTAGTCTCCTTTTTGTTGTTACTTTCAACTGTCATAAATAGGACGCAGAATTAATACATACACTTGTTTGCCGAGTAGATTACGCAGAGAGTGGATGGGCAAAAGAGAGAAAAAAACATTTTCTAATATCTGCAGAGTCAATGATATTTATTGGTGTCTGACGAGCAGTTTCAGAAGTTTCCACATGACTGCACCTTCTGTTACTCAGTGAAAATGAGAGCCGTGAATAACATTAAGCACTGACTAACATTTTTATTACCAAAGCGTTTCACTGAAGCTGCGTTTCCAAGCAAACAAACAAAATAAATGCATTGGTTAATGCCTAATAACAGATGAAATGATTCAGTAGTCTTAAATTTTGTGATGTGATTAATCTTAATGTGTGATCTTTCGTCCCAAGTTGGATCATTTCACAAAAACACAGTGAGCAAAAGCCGGCAGATATTCAAGGTTAGCACAATATGAACAACGAGGATTTTACTTGTTGCTTTCACTTTTAGGCTTATGTTAAATAACAGTTGATCCACTGATCCTATTTATCCATGTAAATAATTGGTGCAAAATACAGTTTGTCATTTTTTTTTGGTCATCAGATATGACCAATTTGGACATTCAGATGCTCCACAGTTACCGTGGAAACGCAGTCATCTTCTACAACATTAGTTGCTTTTCCATTAGGCTTGTACGCAAAACTTAACCAATATTTACTAAATGTAAAAAAAACCAGAAGCATATTACGTCATTTTTTTTCCATTAAATCATAAATGCGATTATTTGCTTTTTTATTATAATGAGATGCCACGAGAAGTCATTCCACAAACATGGCAATGAATGTAAATATCATGTTGATTTACAGATATAATCATTATTATTATATATTAGCCCTCTATTCCGTAATAAGTTTTAAAAAGATGTAGTTTCCTGGTGTGTCCTCACATACCTCATCATGTTTCTTTTAAAACTCTTCTTTTTTGTTGGAATGTCCATCCACATCAGTTTTTTTTTTTTTTTAATTCACATGACTATTTGTGGAAAAAGGTCTTTCCATTGCAGTTTTGCATAACATACCACTTTCTCAATGCCTGAAAAACCATCTCTTGCCAGTGCATAAACCTTTAATCGAAAAACAAGAGTTTTGGCGAAATTTGTCGTTTTTCCATTTGGTAAATTTTTATGCACAAGTTATATTTGTGATATTAGTCAATGGAAAAGAGTCAAGTCATGAATTGTGCCTTTATATTGCACCACCACCATGGACGGTGTAGTGGCGTAGTTTCACTTCACCCATTCTATTTTGAGTTTGACTGTTTTTTTCCTGAATCATCCAGACATGAACAGGTGTACAGTACTGTGTACAAGGTTTGTCACCTTTAGCTTAAGCATGAACTGCGCATACATATTTATTTTTCCTTCTCTTTTCTTCAGATACAGCAAGACAAAGCACTAAATATATATGTCGATAGTGTTATAAACTTAAACAATAAGACCTAAAAGGTTTCCACTGGTAAAAATGAGTACAGTGTCCTTTGTTCACATGATAAAATCCAGGCTAAATTAAAGAACGTCTGATGTATTGAATGAAACCTGGTTTAAAAAGCCTGAAAATGACCAAAATATAGCCCATCTCATTGTTTGAACAAAAGAATTAAAGACAAATGCAGAGAGATGTTACATGAAATACTTGACATTTAGGTCTGCAGAAGCTGTTTTTCCCCCAAAACCTCTGTTTTAAAAACTGTATTTCCTGTATATCCTTGTATCTGAACACAGATGTCTATATTATGAAAGCCAAGTGACCTCTGTGTGCATGTGTTTGAAGATTTAGATCTTTAATTGTCAGTATGTAGTGCAGTTTTTACCAGAAATTCAACCTCTGCTTTTAACCCATCTTTAGAACATGCAGGAACACACCACACACTGCAAACTAGGAGCAGTGGGCTTGCCATAGCAGCCAACCAGGGAGCAACTGGGGGTGAAGTGTCTTGCTCAATGGCACATCAGCATACAACTTTTCAGTTCCTGGAATCGAACCAGTGATTCTCCAGCCCTCTAGGCCACACCTGGCCCCAGCTTTGCGTGTGTGTGTCCAGTGATTCACACAAAATCCGCACAGAGCTGGTTGCTGCAGTTCATCAGATTTATCTATTATTGGTCAAGGAACAGACTAGAAAAAACAGCAAGGTGATAGGTCCAATATTTTGGGAGATATTAGTCATTTTGGAATACAATAGCCTTACAATCATTTTGCTATGGCTATAATGCTTTGGCGGTGACTGCTGGACAGATGTGGTACAGCATGCACAAAACACAATTGCATAAAAAACAACCACATCTAGATCCTGTGGATCCTCACGGGTCAACAAACTAGTTGAGAATATATTGCTAAATGTAACAGACTGTACTGCCACTTGCACCTCCCACATGTCGTTTATGTGGGTGATCATGTGGTCTGGAGGCTTCTCTGTCTATTTGGCGGAAACAGAAATCAGTCGGCTCAATGAGGGATGCTCTGGGTAGGTAACGGGTTTGGACCTCCATATGAATAAGTTGTTTTTATCAGAAATTTCAATAGTAATTTGAGAAGAGTCTATCTTAGCATCTTTAACATGGCACAGTGATCAATTCGAAGCATTTTTATTCTAGCTAATATTTCTGAATTGTTGAATTACAGCAACAGTTGTCATGTGCTAAACAGAAGCTAATTAAGCTAATTTTTTTTAATCGCGGAGACCAAGCGCCTCCACCCGCCGTGACTGACCCACAATGATATTATGCTTTGTGTTGTTCAGAATAAATCCATCTCAGCGGTACGAGAGACTTCTTTTTCTTTCACCTGTGGAGTACAACGGAGAAAAAAAGAACAAAACTACACAACGCAGGTTACATAAACCAACACACTTTTGCATGATATTATACATAAGTTAATTCCCATCAATTTCCAGCTTGACCAAGATACTAATGTAGATCTGGACTTGCTTTCTAAACTCTTTTTTCAGCATCTTCCTCCTAATGTGCTATCTGCTAATGCTAATGCTAGGTACTGTGTGTATTATAATGGATAAAATGCCAATCCAAATCTCTCAGGGGAAAGTTAAGTGAGCTAACGTTTACCCTTTTAGAATAGAACAGAAACATAGAACAGAATAACTTTATTGTCATTGCATAACAGCATTGTACAGCGCAGTGAAACCAGCAGATCCATTTTCATTATCCACCCATTTTTATTTTATGTTACCGACTAGATAAAGCTAAAGTTTGTCGACAATCTACTACAACTATTCTGGGTGCAAAACCAAACGTGTACTGTTGTCATGATTGTTTATTAAGCATTTTCATTGCAATTTTACTTCTGATAATGATGGTAGTGATGTGGAGAGAAAATATGACAAGGGACGGCCAAAAAACGGAAATAACAATTTATATCTAATGTGCCACCAAATTGTTGCGATCACCAATTTTTTATTTATTTTTTTAATACAGAAAGACATTTTAATGTGAAACTGTGAGTCAGCAACTGCTTTTTTTGGGTCTCATTTTGTTTATGCATACATGTATCCATGACTTTTGCAAACTGTGGATAAAATTACAGTAATAATACCTGCAATAGTGTAGCTTTCACCATTTGCTGCTGTTTTTGTTTTTCATACAAGGTAATACAGGTTTCAGCTGGTATTATATCTGCACCGTCCATTTCCTGGCTGCTTCCCCCATTCTGCTCTTTAGTTTTTAGGCTCCACAAGTATTTTTATTGAGCCATGACATCTTATGGACATTCCAGTATTGTAGCAGTGCTCATTTTCTTTTATGTTCTTAACAAACAGCATGTAATAGTGTCAATGAATACAATCTGTTAAAAAAAAACAACAAAAAAACCCTACAAACACAAATAACCAGTCAAGGTAGACGAGAAACACAAGTTCATTTTCTGCCCTTCCTTATAACCCTCCCCAATTAACTCAAACTGTCTCCCACTTCTCTATACTCTACTCATATATAGTTGTTCGTTCTTTGGATGATCTATACAATGTTGTATAAATCTATATTACAGTTTAAGTGCCACTATGTTCAAGGAATGTTATGAGGGGCTGCTAAATTTGATTAAACTGTCCA
The DNA here is from genome assembly GCA_030068375.1 of Ostorhinchus rueppellii. Taxonomy (NCBI): domain Eukaryota; kingdom Metazoa; phylum Chordata; class Actinopteri; order Kurtiformes; family Apogonidae; genus Ostorhinchus; species Ostorhinchus rueppellii. Next base: position 2,247 of record JAQQZY010053684.1, on the reverse strand, counting down.
AGTCTGTCTTTTAAAACATATCTTATCTTTTCCAGGTGTAATGTATTAGTTATACCATGTAGCAACAATTTGTAGGTAGGGACCTTAGTATCTTTCCATGACATAAGGAATAGTTTTTTTTTGCTGAGATGAGGCAGTAAGACAGGTGGTCTGACATTTATCACACGTGGATGCTATGTTCTGAAATATATTGTGTAGTTTTACCTTGGTGTAATGGAGTTTGTATCATATTTTGTATTGTACAAGACAGTGTCTGGCATTGTTTGCACAATGAATACATATTTTAAGGATGACACAGAACATCAGACGGACCCTCAGAGTATGTTCTTCTAATTGTTGTTGTTGTTTGTCTGTCTGTTGCTGATGATATCTACTAAAGAATACATTGATTTACCCAAATAAATAACTCTTCATGTCCTTGTGCTCATCTTCATTTTTTGGTGACTGATTGTTTAGACAAAGCAAATATAAACCAGAGGGGTTTTTTTTGTTTGTTTGTTTGTTTTTTTGTAAAACTCAAAAAAATTGAGATATTAACCCATAAAGACCTCGGGCTACTTATGTTGCAGTTCACAAAAAGATTTTTTCTCTATTTTTAACAATTCATAAAAAGTTTATCTCCTTTTATTCTAATAATATAGTCAGTATTTGTGTTTTTAAGGGAAAAGCAGATATTTTTATTCTACATTTAATTCACTGAATCATGATTGATGTCTATCAAAGCTCAAATTAAAATTGAGGGGGATTATATCAAAAACAAAGAAAATGGAGGAAAAAGTGATTTTTTGAGTAAAATATATCATGAACTGAATGTAAAAACAAATGTCTCCATCCACTGTCATTATCGTTGATCCAGCCCCGTGGGTTTTCCTGGTGAATCATTAGTCGCTTTTCACTGACCCTCAAATATCGCAAATATAACTTGCACATTAAAATTTAACTTATGGAAAAATTACAATTTCACCCAAACTCCAAAACAGAAGTTGATGGATGTGACAATAAATGAAGATGAGTTTTAATAGAAACATGGTGCAGTATGTGAGGACACACCAGGAAACTGAATATTTTTTAATTTAGTAAGGAATAGAGGGGTAATTATTATTATTATTAATAATAATAATAATAATAATAATAATAATAATAATAATAATAATAATAATAATAATAATAATAATATTAACAACAACAACAACAACAACAACAACAACAACAACAACAATCATAATCATAATCATAATGAATATATCTGTAAATCAACATGATATTTACATTCGTCACCCTGTTTATGGAATGACTTCTCATGTCATTTTGCGATAATCAAAAAAATCATCGCATTTGTGATTTAATGGAAAAACTGGCATTACACAGTTCTGTTTTTTGCAACATTTAGTAAATATCAGTAAAGTTTTGCGCATAAGCCTAATGGAAAAGCGACTAATGCTGTAGAAGACGACCGTGTTTCCATGGTAACTGTGGAGCCTCTGAACGTCCAAATGGGTCATATCTGATGACCATGAAAAGATGACAAACTGTATTTTACACCAATTATTTACGTGTATTGATAGAATTAATGGATCAGCTGTTGTTAAACATTTTATATCAGTAAATGTTTTGGGTTTCCAGTGGCCACTTGGGTCTTCATGGGTTAAGAGATATTTATACAAAAATAAACATTTCCCATGAGAATGCAGTCTTTTTATAGTTTGTGCTAATTTGTTCTGTGGATACATCATGCAAAACACTGCCCTTTCAAAAGTGGTTTCAGAAACACAATTATACTAATAATAGCCCAGGAAAATTCACTTCTTCTTCTCTGTGTCTCCATTACCTGTGTGTATGAAACTATCACTAATACCACGGCAGCATATGCAAAAGTCAGGTGACATCAGTGCACACACACTCACTGACATATGCACACTTATTTAACTGTAACCTTTAAACACTCACTGAAGTTATGCAAATGATTCAACCTTTAAAAAGGTAAGGGTGTCTGCAGTGTCAAATTCAGCATTCAGCACCCTTTTCTTTTCCTTACCAAATTACTTAGGTGCATAATTCCCCCCCTTGGATTGAAGCATCAATGCCAAAGACAACTAGATTTTTTTTCATGCTCTGTTAACTCTTTATGGGGCAGCGGAAATATTCTGAAATTCAACATTTCAACCTCAGTGTGTTATTGGAGGATATAATTAAACTTTATTAGTTTTTTCAATTAATAAAAAAAACATTATGTAGAAACTCAAGATC
>JAQQZY010053644.1:0-10346 GCA_030068375.1 Ostorhinchus rueppellii | reverse complement strand
GTTATTGAAGGTTCATTGGGTTCTGACCTTTTCTTTTCTATATTAGGCCTGTGATTGTTTGGATTATGTGCATTTTCGGCTTTGAACACGGTCAGTCACTTTACTCTTACTCATGATTTTTTGGTTCTGTAGACTCCATTACATTTCTGACATTTATTTTGTTTCCACATTACATTTCATATCAAGTGAAAATGACTTATCTCCAAATGTGATGATTGTGAATGTTTGTAATGACATAAAAGCAATAATGCATTTTCACAAAGCTGAAAACAGGCCTGTTTGATGAGACAGATATGATTCTCACAAAAGAGAAACACTGCAAACATGATGATTTTGTAGTTTATGATGCGCGGTGGTGGATTGAACTCGCAACCATATGTACAATTTGTTGTAAAAGTTGACTTGAACACTGATGAAGGGCAGCGCTGTGGCGTAGTGGTTAGCACTTACTGCTTTCTGACCTTTCTGTGTTGTGTTTATATATGGGTTCCTTCTCCTGAAGGTGCCTCTGACCACTGAAGATCTGGACCACCTTCAGTAACAGCTCACTGCTCTTAATGTGAGTGCTAATGCTAATGCCTGATACTGTGTGTGCATTAGGTTGGGTCTTAACCTTTTGTCTACAGCACTGAATTACAACATACATTTTAATGCAGTAGTAAAATGAGTCCAAAAACATCATAGGGAGACACATGTGGCTGGAAAGTAACTACTGTGCAGTGAGGTCGCACCGATCCAATATTGGATATCGGCCCTGATATCAACATTTTAGCAGGATCAGGGATTTGTAAAAGCAACCCGGTCCATTCCCTGTACATTTTTGCGACATTGGGCTCCATCATACTGTACATACCTGGAGTTGAATAGGGCTGTTGCAAACATAGACACAAATGTGTACATGATATCATGACTTGTGTAAATATGCATGTTATTTTTAATTTGCGTATTATTTGTACACATTATTAAGCTTTCCGTGTGTATGTTCACACTGCATCAAATGCCATGTAGTGAGGGTTAGGAATAGGATTAGGATTAGGGTTGGGGTACATGCCTTTGGGGAGAAGACTTAGGGTCAAGGTCAAAGACAACACACATGAAATAAGCTTTTATGATCTTTTTAACCTTTCACTGGAATCTAGCAGTTATTTATTTATATTTATTATGTTTTTTTTCTTTGTGCATGTTTTACATTTTTACTGAAGTTTACCATTTGTTTCTATTTATTACAGTTTGATGTTTTCTTTTCAGGTTAATGCTGTGTTTAACCTTTTACTGAAGTGTTCGAGGGACCATGGTTTGACATTCTCTTTGTCCTCGTATTTTAATTTATTTGATATTTTATCTTTATTTGAGTCCAGTTCAGTGAGCCTCTGTGTATTTGTTTTGTCATTTGTTTTGTCTAATGTTATGTAACGCAGATGCCCTCCCTTGTTATTGCAGAAAAAAATCTACCTACGGATATAAATAAAGTTACCTTGACTCTGAGGGTTACATTTAGGGTTAGGGGTTACATTTATGTGAACCGGAGATCTTGGTGTAAATTAACACACGATTAAATGGTGTTGAATAACATACAAAAGGTTGAAAATGCGTACGTAAAGCATGCCAAATGTCACAAGAACTGGTGTGACATACGTGATTTCATTTCAGCTTTACCACACCAACTAGATCGACGGCAGTTTGTAATACTTGTAAAGTGAATATTTCCAGGGATGGTGGTAGCGCTGCCAAATATAACACAACAAATTTAATTAACCCTGAGGGGTCTGAGCATATTTTGGCAGTTTTTGAGTACTTTTAATTTAACCTTTGTATAATATATGAAGAAATGTTCACTATGCCCATGTTTGGTATCTTTTTTTTTTTTTCAACACAACTTCATCTATATAATCTGCCTATTATTTTTTCACTTAAACCTAATATATCAACACAAAAGGCCAAAAAAAAACACACATAAAATATAAAATACACCCCCTGCCACCACCCCCCAACCCCCAGTCCACATCCAGTTAATGTGGGGGTCATTTTCACCATTACTTTTCATGCTAATGCATTCTGTGGATTAGAATATTTTAGATTTGGCCAGTTTTTGCCAATTTAAAAAAGGACAAAAATGACTGAGATATGGTCAGAAATATAAGGCCCACCCACCTCATTTTCATACTTTTATTCATGTTCGTTTGCTCTGGTTGTATTTGCTCTATCAACATCAAATGAAAGGTGGGAGATTGTTCAAGTCTGCACTTTCAAGTGCATTGTCCCCAGTGGCGTATGTGACTGACTTCTGGCACTACGATGTCTTGAAAATGTCATGTGATTCAGTCACGGGGCTGCGACTGTGGCCCCCCAAGGGTTAAGCACCTGCAGAAGCACCACGCAAAGGAGCATGAGGAATTCCAGCCGTGCAGTAGACCAAAAAGAGCCGCTGCTGCTGGAGGTAGTATACGGCTAAGATTGGTAGATGTTATATAGCAGGGGTCACCAACCCTGGTCCTCGAGGGCTACTATCCTGCATGTTTTAGATGTGTCCTGTCCCTCTTCCAACACACCTGATTCAAATGAAGAGCCCATCATCAAGCTCTGCAGAAGCCTGATAACGACTGTCAGGAGTGCTGGAAGAGGGAAACATCTAAAACATGCAGGATAGTAGCTCTGAGGACCAGGGCTGGTGACCCCTATTATACAGACTGTAGCTTCTTAAATCAATAGTGATATCGGATCGATATTGGGTACTGACCAATACCCAAGGCCCCAGTATCAGTATCCACATCAGAACTGATGCTGGATCAGTGCATCCCTGCTATGGAGTATAGTAGTTTTTAGTTCTTTTCGCTGATATCCAATACTGTACTTCCACCTGAGGAAGGTTCTTGTTGCACTTATAGTGTAATATTTTTACAGTGCGTTATGAACACTGAATACTTTTCCCACATATTCCAGCTCTGACCAAACCACAGCACTATCATGGGTAGAAAACTCCATAAAATGACATATTTCAGTGTCCGTGAGGTGGTGTAAAACCATTGTGACTCCTCTGTTTGTCACACAAAAAACATCACACTGCAGGAGAGAAGAAAACAGCAGTCACAATGAGAACATCAACACTGTGGATAGTGTTTTGGCGCTGCAGAGAAATACACCTGTCACAAGCTGTATGTCAGCACCATGGACAGAAAGAAGCAAGTGCAAAAAGGCATGAGCTAAAGTGAAGAATTGTTGCAGCTTGTTTTCGTGTAGGTAAAGCGATAAAACTGATGTGCTGAGTGTGTTAGTGGTGTAGATAGCACCGTAGAGAAAATTTCAGGGATTTTATCACCATATATGACATCATCTTAATGCAGAAAAATTGGGTTATTGTAATAGATATAGAGCCAGGAGAAGCAACATCAACAGGGCTGATAGCATGATACAGTATCTATGCAGAAACACTGAAGGAGACAGGAAAGCAGCAGAATACATTGTGCACAGCGCTTGAAAAACGTATTTCTGTTTTAAGGTCAAGTCAAAGACTTAGCTACAACCATCGGCTATTCCTCTGGGATCAATAAATCAAGGCCCAGTACTGTACTATCACTGTATTAGATGCAGCAGTAGGCACACTTTATGGAACATGAACGTCTCAAGTGTTATGAATGATAATTAAACTGAATGAATTATGAGGTGTAAAGCATCTCAGTGACTGAACTGCAATGGGGAGTGAGTAGGATGCTTGAGCTCCAGCACCATATGGCGAAAACTACCTAGAGTATGACCATTTACATAAGAATATAATGAGCAAGGAGGATGGCTATACATTCAATCATACTTGAATCTGAATTGTAAGTGTTGTTATTTAATCAGAAAAGAAAAAAAGAAAGATAAATCGGTTACCAAGCAACAGGAGAAGACGACTATGTTTGCAAGGTGCCACTGACATGAAAGACAGATACTTTCAGTTGTAAATATAGTAAGTGCATAAGAGGTCTATCCTTAAATGTGTCTTTAACAGTCTATGATAATAAAAAAAAAAAGATTTTTAGCTAAATAAACAGTGGTTTGGTCTAAAATTGGAGTTGGAAGTTGGAAATACACAGACTTTAAAATGAACCGTAATGCTTGAATGTTACATTACGTGGCCAAATGAGAAAATTCTCCAGTTTGTTGAGATTATGTTAGTTTGTACATGTTTCCTGTGCATGTTCTTGGTCTGATACAGATATGTAATAACAGCTCTTGATTTGCCACATGCAACCTGTTCAACCAAGATAAATTAACGAAAAACTTAACCCTATAAAGCCTGAACCATTACATCATTGACAGAAAATTCCAGTTCTTTAAAACTGGAGCCTTTATTTGTCCTTCTGAGCAACAAAAAAAAGCTTTTTTCAAGTATTAATTTCCATATGAGTTTCAATTTTGTATCATATTTGATACATCGGGTCTCAATGGTGAAAGACTGTTATTTTTGAACAAACAAAAACATAGTATAACACAAACATGTCTAACAACTTGGTAATTCCTTTTCAAAACTGGCAAAGTTCTGCCTCCTTCCTCATTTTATCTTGTGGTGTCACTGGAAGGGCCTATGGTGAACAAATTCCTGGTGGATTATCCATGTATTGCATGTATCTAATTGTATACATCAGGTTATTCAAGAAAAAAAAATATCACACTGATCATGCAGAGAGCTTCAAATGTGATTTGTTTCGTGTTACAGGGTTAAATTCTAGTGCAAGTAAAGGCCCCCACAGAGTCGGGTGTACTTGACTCTGTGGACATCTGTCGGAAACGTCCACGCTGCGCTAATTTATTATGACCACGCAGACTTTGTGTACATATACTTGGTGTCACACAATGAAGGATGGTGTAAATGTAGGAAATTGGTACACTCAACTATGAAACCTCAAATGTCCACACACAGTATGCCTGACTCTGTGGGAACTTTTAGTCTGTGGTTTGTACAAACAATTTATGGATAAAAACATGCTGGAACTTTGATGCAAATCTGGGGTAAAGGGTCCATGAGTCTGACAGATGTGGATGGTCGTTGAATTTATGGGGATGTTCTGTAAATGAATGCCTCAAGAAAATGTCTTCAACCTTTGGATAAGGTCCACTGAGGTGTGAACGGTAACACAAGAGCTAGATGGCCTTCTATGTGCACTCATTGGATGATTCTGATTCATAAGGTTCTTCTTGGCCCGGTTCCATCTTATTTATGCTGTCTTCTACAGAGGTGCCATGACCAATTATGGGCCTATGAAAGCATAATCATAGTGGACCCTACAGAAGTTCAATATTATCTTAATCTGTTAGAGCTGTGTGTGTGTTTGTGTGTGTTTGTGTGTGTGTGTGTGTGAGTGGGTGGGAGTGGGTGTGGTGGGGGGTGGGTCCATAAACTGACAATAGCAGGAAACAAAACCAAAACTTAACATGCTTTCAACGTTAGCCTCCTGACTTCTATACCTCTCTTATGTAGCAGATCTTGCGCGAAACTTTCACAACTTCCAACCTGTATCCACTGGGCCCCCGACACTGCTCTATGGACCCCCAAAAATACTGGGCTCCATGAATTTGTCATCTTTACCCCTACACCCCCCCTTATCTGCCCCCGGGTCTTCTACAAAGAACAGCCATTATGGTCTTTGTCTTCCTTACCTTTGGACCAAACTGACGAAATAAGTGTTCACTTCCGCTGCTTGAAATACTCGTCAAAGCGCACTCAGAATATCTGAAGTTTACTCAACAGACAACAAGAAACTATTGAACAGTCCCCGTGACTCCTCATATGATGAAACCTGCAGATTTGAAGAAAAAAAAGCAGTTTGAAGTACCATGTTGCTCTAAATGTCTAAAACTTTGTGTGAGCTGATCTGAACAAACTCAGGAAAATGTTCTTATTTGACGACTACTCATCAGAAACAGTGGATAAATTGGACTTTCTGGACCCTGCAGAAGTATAGAAGTCTGCAGAACTGTGTGCTACTGCAGCTCCTGTAACTGTAAATGTCACTTACACTTTGCTGAAGTCCTGAATATTTCCCTGTCGACTTTAAAGATGAATTGAAGGAAAGAAAATGAACAGTGCTGATGTCAGCATGGGAGAGATGCAAGGAGAATAGATGGAACATAAGCAAAAAAGCAGTAAAGGATTTCACTGCAGGTCTACTTCTCGACCTTTACGCTTATCTTGTAGCTCTGACAGTTTGGAGTGGCCCTCGAAAAACGAATCTCCTACTCATGGAAAAACACAAAACTATATTAAAAATCCAGTCATATGAAAATGCCACTGTTATATATCTGTTTAAATCTAGAATCAGTCTTGTTCTTTCATAAAATTGCGAATGACCTTACTGTTTTTTATCAACGTGATATCATGACTTGTTATCTGTATGCATTATAATCTTTTTGTTCATGCCACGTCAAATCCGAGGCAGTGGGAGTCAGGTTTAAGATGCAAGATTCAAGAAGTTTATTGTTGTATACACAGCAGTACTGAGTAATGAAATACTTACTTTGCGAATTCCCTAACGTAAACAGGTAGGGTTAGGGTTATGCGAACTGGAGATCGTGGTGTAAGTTCGGGCTAAAAAACTGACATTGCTTTTTTTTTTTTTTTTAACCCTGCAATACATACAGTAATGTGACAAAATACAAAATACTCAGGAGGATATAATAGCTACAGTATGTAGCCCCGACATGAATGGTCAAACAAATTAGTTGTGTAAGACACCATCGACACAGAACACGTGTTTCAGTATCATCCTTTTTGTAGATGAAATAATTCCAGAAAACCGATATTGCTTTTTTTTTTTTTTGGCACCAAGTCTTAGTTTTTGATTTTCTCTTGTTCATTGCTCATATTTCTATGTTGTTACCAACGACTCACTCCTTCTACAGGGGTGTGGTCTGCTTTGGCAAACTGATTATGAATGATTGTGATTGGCAGATCGCTGTGTGCAGTGTGTGTCAGGTACCCAGGTTGAACTCAGATGAACACATTGAGTTCATTTGCCTCCTACACTGCAGGACCTACAATGTGACTATTGCACACATGTACATTGTGATGACCATGCTCAAACGGTGTATTGTGCCTCTCTAGCATATATTGACAGGCGATCAAATGGCATTGAATAACACCCAAAAGGTTGACAATGTGTGCATATTACATTAATGCATTTGGCAGACGCTTTTATCCAAAGCGACTTACAGTTATTACAGGGTATTGGTTACAACCTGGAGCAGTGTAGGGTTGGGTGCCTTGCTCAAGGGCACTACAGCCATTGCCAACTGGTTAGGGTGGGATTTGAACCTGCAACTCTCCAATCTTAAGTCCAACACTCTAACCACTAGGCCACAGCTGCCCATAGCTGCATATAGCATGCAAAATGCTATAAGAACTCCTCAGACAAACAACGCCATTTGTTGAGATTTATTTACTATTATACAAAACTATACTACAATACAATTTACTATTTACAGCCTGATAGTTCAGTTTTACAGCAAACTATGCCTTTATTGACCCTAAAATTTATCTTTTAAACTGGCAAATGTTGTGTAAATGTGTGCATGATTCAAACGAGCAAAACAACAACAACAACAACAAAAAGATTTGTTGACCATTGACTCTTAATCCAAACTTTGCTGATATTAGGCCACAATCTTTAGCCACATTTGAAGTTAGGAATTTGGTCACCGCCATCTTGGAATTTTGGAAGCAGATGTAGCATTGGGCAATGCTCAGTGTATAAATGACCAAGCTACCACACCGTTACTGATAACTAGCACACAGTTAATGCACAATGCTTATGTAGACAACAGCAGCAAGTGGTGCCAGGCACAACAAACCCCGCCCCTTTCATGTATGTACATGTAGCTTATTTTGGCATTGACCCGGCTGATGTCATCATGTCTGTGCATGTGCTGATGTTAGAATATCAGTTATCTCTATGTATCTCCCAAGTCTGAAGAAAATTGAAACAAAATTGATGTTTTTACAGACATTTTAAATTTAACCCATTATAAGTAAATGGGAGAAAAAAGATTTTAAAAATTCATAATTTTTTTTTTAACTTTGTCCTACTTTTCCCAAACTTTATGAATTCAACTAATGGTTTTGCAGCTAGAATGTTAACAACAAACAAACTGAACCAAAAACAATACTCCTTGGGGGCGGGGTAAAATTTTCAGCTACCTGCTAAATGTTAACAGTTTGGTAATGACACCACCTCTGCATAACATACAAATCAAATCAATGAAACTGTGTGTCTCTATGGATCCAAAAAAAGGTCATAAATAATGAATAAAAACAACAAGCTAATACACTAACCAGCATACTAGCAGGCCTAGCTTTAACATGAGCTAATTTCTGTAAGCTACGCTAAAAGCCTGAGCTCTGTGATGAATCAAACTTGTGGAGATTTTGCGACTTTTTGTGAAAAGATTTTTGGGATAAACCCTTTGATAGTTTTATTAGTTTCACCAAACTACAACTAACCACAGATAGAGTGAAGCTGTGTGTTGGAAAAACAAAAAAATAAGTTTTAGTCCATAAACAGAAGCTCTGTCAATCACAACTGTCAATCAAGGCCCAGGAGGAAACATCAAAGTCTTCTATTCATAGTTTTTTGTCATGTGACTGGCACCGAGCCCTGGAGGGCAAAAAAAAAAAAAAAAAACACAGTCCCTGCATCACAAGCAGCCCTGAACTCTACAGAACTGCTGCATAACTGTCAATTCTTCAGCTGTTTCAAGCCCTGAATACTGTTGTTGTCTATCAAAAGACGAAAAACAAAGACCCATGATCAGCAACAGTCTGTGTATCACTTAAACTGTCCCTGCTGCAATATTATATGTAAAACCCCTGTCTTTAACATTTTCATTCTGGATGGGTTAAGTACTGACAAAAGAGATGAAACACGTGTGCAGATGAGCTAATGTTAGCTACCGATGGAAAGGTCATTCAGTCAATGAGTAATGACATGGCAGAAATATTCCAGTGAGATTAACACCATTATCTTAGTCTCATTAATGAAGTAACCTGCAGACATTTTATTAAAAGGTTGAAATAAAACAAATGAGATGTTGACCATACATCAGGGATGTTTCATTTCAAGGTACTTCCACTTTTAAGCCCTGGTTTCTGCTCCGTGGTTTTGAAGTTCACTGATTAAAGCTCTTTTCTTTTTTTCCCACACATGTGCATTTTAATATATACAATATGTGCAGTGTTGGGAGTATTGGATTAGAGAAGTAATGCATTACAGTAATAGATTACTTTTTGCTGTAGCACAATAGTGTACGGCATTACTAATCAATTTTCAGTAATATTTCACTCAGTACACGTTCAAAAGTACTTGTATTACAACTCACTTTTCACACATAATTTAACTGCTCAAATGAAAAAAAAAACCTGTAAGACAATGAAAACGTATGGAATCAAAAATGCATCTGTAAAGTTCTACTTCCTGTCGGTGCTCAGCCAATGGGGGAAGACGGCAGAAGACAGTCCACTGGCCACATGAACGTATGCTCATTACTAACGCTAACCCTGCTTTAAGCTAGTTAGCATGAGCCCTGTGATCAGCAATGACAAGGTAAGCTAACGTTTCTATGGCTAGCTCGAATCTTTATTGATTGTGGATTTATCTACCGGTGTCCTTGGCCCTGCCCCCTGTTTGAACACGTGCTGGGATTCCAGTATTGTAGACCGTAGTGTTACTTACTGAGCTATCTGTCCGACTTCAGTGCACAAATTTGTGTCCCAAGGCCCTACTCTCCCTTGAGTTGGGGGAGGGGTTTAGGTTGAAATTACAATTCTGAGACACTAATATTGTAAGCTAAGGAATTCCTTTTAAATAACAGAAACAAGTAATCTGTAATGGATTACAATTTGGAAGGAACTTGCACAACACTGTATACGTATAAATACACACGATTATAGCCAAGGTTAACTTCCATCCTTTGTCGTTGTTACTATAGCTGGAGTTAAAGTTATTTTAAAGGAGTATAAAATCAGTCAGCTCGGTCAGTGTAACTGTTTTAAGGCTCAGTGAGGCTTTTTTTTTTAAACATATTTATATGTTTCTGCTTTTAACTTCATTTCTCATCATGCAGTGTGGTACTGCGTTTCCATCAACTGTATGGGCAACATGATTGTAAGGCTATTCTTTTCCAAAATTACTAATAGCTCCCAAAATATTGGCCTCATCAACTTGCCGAGATATTTAATGTGGAGATGAGACTATTCCTCAGCTGTAGGTACCAAACTGGACCGTTCCAAACGTCTACATTTGTCAGAACTGTGCAGATACACACACACACACACACACACACACACACACACACACACACACACACACACACAC
>JAQQZY010053562.1:0-10349 GCA_030068375.1 Ostorhinchus rueppellii | reverse complement strand
TTAAAAAAGTACGACTGTTGGATGGGAGTCACAATAAGCTTGGCGGAGGTCTGCGCTCTCTGAGTGCTTTTCTAGTTTTTTTTGCTTTGGCTTGTTCTATTATATTTTCTTGCTAATGGGGATCTCAATAAACAAACAAGTGATGTCAGCCACATCAAAGCCCGCCCCTTGCACGTATTGTAGCTTATATTCGCGTCAATCCAGCTGATGTCATCAAGTCTTTGTATGTGCTGATGTCAGCATATCAACTGGTTCTATATATGAGCCAAGTTTAAAGTAAATAGAAACAAAATTGAGGTTTTCAGACATGTGATATTTTGTCCGTTATAAGTAAATAGGAGGGAAAAAAAGATGTGAAAAAAAAATAAAAATTTGATTTGGGTCACTGGCAATCTCCAAATCCAATTTAGTATGAATTCAACCAATAGCTTTGCCGCTAAAGTGTTAATGAAACAAACAATGGGGGGTAATAAATAAAACCTATAGGATTATAATGCACACAGATAACACACCAATCAAAAGGGGTGTGTACATTTACTTGAGTCATGAGAGAAAAGTAAAGTGTTGGTTTGTGTTTGGTTGTTTTCATGTACAAACGCTGGTTAAAGAACCTACAATGACAGCAGTTCTAACAAAAGAAACACATGTTCAACCTCTGCCTCAGAACTGCTTTCCAGAACCAGGCTGCAGATGCCTTCATGAACTGGGCCAAACAGGAGGCAGACAGCAGTGAAAAAAATATTTCTGTTCCTCTTTGACAACCAGTTCCAGTTCTCACTATAAGCCAAGAATTATTCCAAAAATCACACCCCTGTAGAGTTACTTGTATGAAACTGAACATATGTGACTCCAACTGGCTTCCTTAACCCTCAAAGGACCTAAACCGTCAATATCTATTTAGTCTGTTTTTCTTCAGTCTTCTGTGTTTTGATGTCATAGCCTACATCTACATAACAGGTCAATTACATGTGGGAAAATACCCGATTGGTCACACTCAAAAATACAAAATGCAGAGGACAATACATTTAATTTTACCCCTCATTTTGCACTGTCATTTTTCTGTATTGCACTTTTTTGTTTAATCAAATTGTTTACTTCTTTGTATTTTATGCATTGTCTATTTTATCTTTTGCTGTACAGTGTCCATGGGCGTCTTGAAAGGCACTTGTGAATAAAATGTATTATTATTATTATTATTATTATTATTATTATTATTATTATTATTAATAAATGGTGGTAAATTAATCATTTGAATGTTACCACTAAACTTGTTACACGTCTTAAAGGGTTAAGAAGGTTCTAAGTTAACATAAAGCCTCTGTTAAAAAGCATCATATATTAGCTGAAGAACATTAATACTTTACCATCCAACTCTGAACATAAATGTGCACTTGCTTACACAAAACGCTAAGTATTTACTAAGTGGATGGATCTGTGGGAGTGCATTAGCTTCATTATCAACAAAGTCACTTATTATTTATTTATGGTTGATTTGATAGAGACAGATACTTGTACATAGATAAACTCTGAACAGCAATTTCCTTTCCAGTCATTCTACTTTAACCCGTGACATCAGCCAGCTCTTCCTTCTGAGATCAGTGCACAAGTCATGGTGTGCAGCGGTCTCCAGGCGTAGCTGTGCACTCTGCCCTCCACTGGGATGTGCAAACGGTAGCCTTACAGCCCAGGGTTCATAGATATAATAGAGCCTAAATGATCTGCTTCTGTCACGTTTAAGATTATGCACATGTGTATTATTTGCTTTATTTTGTTTTGGTTTGTTGCAGAAACCACCGACCAAATGTATCCACATAGGGCTGCACGATATAGCCTAAAACCAATACCGATATTTTAGGCTATATCGCGATACACGATATATATCACGATATTCTGATTTCTCCTCTAAAGCACTATAAAAATGTTCAATTTAACCCTTTGATGCATAAAATGATGCCAGAAAAATATTCAAGCAGATCCTTGAATTAGTTTAATGAACCTTTTATTTCAAACCCTAAGCTTTCAACAGTAACATAAATAATAGAATATATGCATGTGTTTATAAAAAAGGCAGAGTTTATGGAATCTGGTACCCAGTATACTCGTTTTTTTAGAGCCGCCTCTGCCGTAGTTCCAAAATGTGACGTATAAACACTGCAGACACTGATTGGTCAGACAGTTTTCGCTTGTAGTCGACAGTAAAAAATAGATAAATGCATGAATCCACATGATGACAGAACTAAACTACAGCATGGTCAGTGGAACACATTCAGTCTGTGGTGGACGACGGAAATATTCAAAAGAGACAACACGCAAAGAGTGAGTTTTCGGCAACTTTCAGAGCAGACAACATGGAAATAAATGTGCTGCATCAGAATACCGACTAGCGCCGAGCTGGTTCCACAAAGAGGAAATGCGGCGAAGGAATAAGGAGTGGAGCCGGTACAGTCTTCTCCTTTGAGCTTTTCCCTTCAGGGGTCTCCACAGCTGTATTAGCGTCTCTTACCAGTGGGGCTAGTAAATCCGCTGGTGCGCTTTGTTTTTTTTTTTGCCGCTCTCTCCATGCGCAGGGCCGCCCCTCCCAATATAAAACACGTTTTCTGGATGGGTGGGGAGAGTGTGCTACGCGCTGTGAGGAGCCACAGCAGAGTAAAAGAAGCGAAACTCCAAAGAGAATTACATACGGACGTCTTAAACATTTACGTGACTATTTGTACTCGATGTTCGCGATAGTCATTTCATACGTCTCACGTGACACAACCCGCGATATAGAGGATATTCGAGATATCCCCCACCCCTTTAGCCACAGATCTAAAATGTTAGCGTTAACGAATGATCTTATCAATATCTGTCAATAATTCAAGTCAAATGATGTTTCTTAACTTTTCATGGTCATCGGATAGGAGCCATTTGGAGGTTCTGTAATAAAGGTGGGAAAACCAGCATTTTCTGCATCGACTCACTAATAAATCAATATTAAATGCTTGATTTATGATCAGCTAATGATATGTTTTGCAGAAAACGTCACATTATCTTCCGTGTTTAGATACAATATATGTTCAATTTACTCAGGAAGAGGAGGGCCACTGCGAGGAAAAAAAGGTCCAATATATAAATTTGTTATTCTGACAAAAGTCAGAATTCTGGCTTTTTTTCCTCACGTTCAGGAACTCTCTATTATGGCACACAGGAGGAGTACAGCAGGCTGACATAATGACAGATTTAGCATGGCATTATATTAGATTCTTTAATAAAGAGAGCGCAGATACAGGAATCAAGAACACAAAATGCCACTGCTCCTGTATGCTATAAAGCAAAAGTAACACTCTCCCTAAATGTCACAAACAAAAAAAAAATCTGAATTCTGGGGAAAAAAATGTCTGACATTTGCCTCTGAATAACATGAAAAACATCATCTATATTGGACCTTTTTTATTGAAAATATTTTCACAGAAATAATAAAGATCCAGAGGACAATATTAAAATAAATGGTGACAGATGATTCAGAAAAGACTAAATTCAACGAGAAAATAATCATAATTTTCTCACTACAGAACTAATTGTAGGTCTTCGTGGGTGAAATTGGCAGATATCATGTGTTCCTCAGTCTCCGATATTTTTTCTCTAGCTGCTAAATGAAACTTCCCTGTCAGTATCACATATAGGTTTCAACAGTTGTCCCTGAAACGTAAAATAAAATCAACTTAAGTATGTACTGAATACAACAAGGGCTGTAAGAAAATATCGGTTCTGCAATATATCGCGATATTTCATTTCACAATACTGTATCGATATTAAAAAGTAGCGTATCGATATTTTTAGGTATTTATTCAAATGCAGATATTCTGGCGGTTCTTTTTTGTTTTTTTCTTTATTGTTTATATTTTATTATGTTTTATTTAGTAATGGTTATCTGAAGTATCCTAAAAGCTGGGGATCGCACAAAAATAATGTTATGAATGAATAGAATATGAACATTTGTGCAGGATCTTAAACTGTAATGACTACAATATCTAAGTTTGAACAGGAACATTTTGTGATGTATCATAAGATCCTGTTGTGATCAAATAAAAATGGGTTCAATATTTGTGCAGATTCATGGTCTAATTCAATTCTTTAAAAAAAAAAAAAATCACCTTTTTAAAAGTATCATGATATATTGTATCGTGATCTTAGTATCGGGATTTGTATCGTATTGTCAGATTCTTGCCAATTAACAGACCTAAATACAACATATTATTGAATTAAATGAAATACATTTAAATACAGTTCCAGCAGGATACAAAGAGCACACCTGTAAGGATCAGACATGTTAGACATGACCACAGGTTTGTGCCTGAAGCACGGAATTAGTTGCTCCTTTGAAAGTTGAAAAGTTTGTTGCAAATTTCAGAAGATCAGGCAGTGAGCGAGAGAGAGTTTTATTCCTTTGACTCAGAGTGATGTCTGAGCAGAGCAGAAGTTTACTGTTGCCACATAAGCTGCTCTGGTGGATCTGCTGCAGCTTTGCAGTTTATTTATATATTTACAAAGAGGCTGAGGAGCAAGTACATCTAAACACTGAAATACTAGCATTTAGCTTTAGTTAAGTCGTCTTCAAATCTTATATTTACTTAGATCATGGCAGCGATGACATCTTATTTGCATTTTGTCAAAGTCTATTTATAAAGACTCTCTGTGGATCTAAAAATAGACTGGGAGGCCTGAAACCACAGTGCTGAACCAGATGACAAATGTGGCAGCATGACTTCATTTAGACACAGTGCAGTGATGCATAGTTCAGTGTTTAGCCATATGTGATCATTCGAAACTAGTTCAGTCAGATTGGAGTTGGACAGATTTACAGGTCACATGTTTCTGCAGGAGGTGACACTTGTTTTTCCATTCACACTCAAATTGCGTGAATATAATTTGCGACAATTTTACCAAAACTCTCATTTTTTGATTAAAATTTTCTGTGCTGGCAAGAGGTGGTTTTTCAGGCGTAATGCAAAGGGTATATCACACAAAACAGTGATAGAAAAAGCTTTTTCTACAAATAGTCATGTGAATTAAAAAACAAAAACAAAATGATGTTGACGGACATTACAAGCGAAGAAAAAGACTTTTAAAAGAAACATGGTGTGGTATGTGTGGACACACCAGGAAACTGAATATATATATTTTAAATTTAGTACAGGATAGAGGGGTAATATGTAATAATAATGAATATATCTGTAAATCAACACCATATTTACGTTCGTCACCATGTTTATGGAATGACTTCTCGTGTCATCTCATAATTAATTTTTAAAAAATCACCACGTTTGTGATTTAATGGAAAAACCGACATTACACACTTCTGGTTTTTCAACATTAGGTAAATATCAGTAAAGTTTTGTGCAGATGTCCAATGGAAAAGCGACTAATGCTCTGTTCTTTCTTTATGGGGTAAGGTTGCTCTCAAAATCTTTGTGTGCCTAAGATAGAAATGTCTGAATATTAGTCTAAAGTTGTGTAAAAAAAAATAATAAAAAAAATTGTAAACTCTTGAATGAATTCAGTCGTACATACAAAGTATTGTGTGTATTTTAGGTCAGAAAACGAATGAATACGTTTTGACAAGATTTACAAACATGAAATGCAACTTTAGGATTGTTCTTCCTCCGTTACAAATATGAATTCACCATGACTACTGTCAAAAACACGTCACCACTCCACAGGTATTCTTTATTGAGCAGAGGACGCATCAATTCCACAGACTCCATATGCATTCAGGTTCCTTCTCTGTGGCGGAAAACAAAGGAGCAGTAGTGTTTTACAAGTAACATTATATCAGAACAATGTACAAAGGGTTTGATTTGACCTGATTTCACTCTGACTTCAGCCATCTTGCACAGTGATCATGCCATGGAAAGCCAACCTGAACTCATGCACCGTCTGTGGAATCGATGAGTCTTCTGCTCGATAAATAAGGCCTGTGAAGTGTGTTGTGGAAATTTTGCTCTTCTGCTGGTGAATAATGAAATAGAGACTTCTGCTGACAAGGTTTGTATTTGTTTGCAAAGAAAAGCCACTTCTGTACATGAGTGGTGACTGAAGAAAAGGCTCCTAAATACGGTCAAGATCCACCTTTATAGGGTGGAGCTCATCTGTCAGGTGACACCTGTGGACCTCTATAGGGTCTAAGGATGGGGGATGCCCAGGACATTAATCCATTTTCTTCATCTACTTTTTATTTGATTGTTGTTTGTTTTCACTCCCAACTAATTCTGTAAAGCCCCGTGAGGCAACCATGTTCTTGTATCGGGCTTTATGAGTATATTTGAATTGAACCTTCATTGTCTTTTGATTGAGCAATAAACCCCAGGTTTTAACAGTCACCTTTTGTTCCCTAATAGAAAATTAACATACAATAGGGGACAGGTGCCAAATCCGGCCCGCCAAAGAGTTCAATCCGGCCCCTGGGATGAATTTGTGAAATGTAAAAATTACACTGACGATATGAACAGTCATGGATGTTAAAATGATTTTAGGTCAATTCAATCTATAGTGGATCAGACCAGTGAAATACTGTCATAATAACCTGTAAATAATGAAAACTGCACATTTTTCTCTTATTTTTAGTGTAAAAAAATAAAATAAATAAAATAAAAAAAAAGAGTAAAATCACACTGTTTACATTTACAGACTAGCCTTTTATTTAAAAAAAAAAAAGAATAAATAAAAAAAGTGAATAACCTGAAATCTCTTAAGAGAACTATGTGGAATTTTAATAATGTTCTGCGGTTATTTACTGTTTTGTGTATTTGTAGATCCACTGTGATCTCCAAGTTGTGATTCACATGTATAAATGATAAAGTAAGGCGTAATATAATAATAATATAACTTATTTTACTTAAGAATTTTCAGGTTCTTCATATTTGTTCATGTTATGTTCACGTACAATTTGCAAATGTAAACATTTTCTTCATGGAGTTTTTTCACTCCGCACTTCTTAAGCTATTATTTACATGTTTTCACTGGTCCGGCCCTCTTTATACCATATTAGGTTGTATGTGGCCCTTGAACTAAAATGAGTTTGACACCCCTGCAATAGGGGGTGTTTGGGTAAGAATACGAGACATAGAAGTTAAATTCCATTACATTTGGTGACATATTTTTGGCAGCAGACTAATGTTCTTGAATCTGTCTTCATGATGGGGAAAAGCACAATCGTAAAGTTTCATTTTCTGTTTGTAATTCTTGAAGTCAAAACCTGACAAATCTGATCAAATACACACCGCACATTTTATATATACAAGTATTTATTTTTGCCCAACTATAGGCTAATATGCACACACATATCTGTTTTATGCACAGTACTATTTTGGCAGCTTCCTTACCTCACATTTCTCTGTGGTCTTTCCACTGCATTGGCCGGTAGCTGTCCATGGTGCTGAAACAGCACTGCAGTATAGGCTGTCATTGTGTTGTGTTGACTGGACGACTAGTCAGGGTCACTGCATTCCTTTGCCTCATTTACAGAACTGGTGTAGTTTCTGAAAGACCCCCTATTAGTATCGACAGTACAAAGCAGGGCAGTTTAGGTTTATGTGGTTCTAAAATGTGTACAGCTCAAGAAAGAAAGGCTGACTCCCCTGCACATCAATCAATCAATCTTTATTTATATAGCACTTCTCAAACAAGAATTTGCTACCCAAAGTGCTTCACGTGAAAAAAAAGATGAAAAAGACAAAACAAATAATAGTAATAGTATTAATGGCAATAACAATAATAATAAAAGCACACCCCTCCCATCCCTTAAAACGACCCATCCCTTCACACAAACACACGCGCTCGCAATTAAAAACACACACACACATACACAACTTGATAAAAAATAAATTAAAAAAAATCATATGTATATATACTGACCTGGATCCCCCTGAGAACCTCTTATGTTGAATCAAGAGGAAAATGAGCGATGGATTCTTACAAGCCATTAAGAAATTAGCAGTTTTGGAAAGGAGTGTCACAAAGCACCAGACTGGTGTAGAAAATAAAAGCTGTGATTGAAAATATGGATTTCTAAACTATTTCTAAGTGAAGACCACAGTGTTTGTTGATTAAAAATGAACTCATTTTCATTGTACCATTTGCATCATAACACATTTTCCACTGATAAATTCTCGCCCATTTGTAACTTGGGAGGAAGGTCGGTCCAGGTGAAATCCCCATGGTAGTGGTGTAAATCTTCAATAAATGGGACAAAAACAGTGAGAGACATACATCTGGTCGGACTTCTGATCCAGAGTAATTTGAATATTGATAAAAATGCTTGTTAAAATAATGTGTCATGATACAATTGTGTCAGTTTAGTCGCTGATTTTTCTTCCTGGTTCAGTGTCAAAGGAACCAGAGGGTTAGATTTGGCTTAAAATGATTGTTTACGGTCAGAAAGTGACACATTTATCAGAAATATATAGGAGGGGAAAACTTAGAACAATTACAATCCTATAAAAGAAAATTAAAATAAAGTTAGAACAAACACATTTTTGCATTCATGCTAAAATTTCAAAGATGTGATATGATTCAATGAAGTCGAATAAAGTTGGAATAAAATATTTTTTTTTACCTCTTATTGTGATGGCCATGGGGCGGCCTTTATTGTGAAGCCCTCACTGTTCGCCATTCTTGTTCCTCTTTGCCCAGGAAGCGAGGGGTGTTGCCCCAATCAGACCCTCATCTGCTTCTCCTGGCTGAAGCCGAGGAAACAGCTGAGAGCATGGTTGGTCTCTCTGCTCCTCTCCTGACCTGATTATGGGCTGTCTTCATTTAGTTTAGTTGATTGACACCACATGCACTGACATCAATGCCTTCACTACTGACTTACAATGTTTTTATTTCATAAATTCTTGTTAAAATGTCTGTTCTTTATGTGGTCTCCCCTCTTCATTGCTGCTCATGAGCCAAAGTAGCAACATCACGAAAGACTGATGTGATTTATTTATTTATTTATTTTTTAATTCATAAAGCATAACTGGGACTTGGTATGGAATCATTCTACCAGGTCAAAGGTGATACCAATTTGGATAAATAGGAATAAAAACAGAATGCATCTAAAAACTTAATTATTCCAACTTCATGGGAAAGAACTCAAATTCATCAAACATTTTTGTAACGTTTACTGTAATTTGGCAAATATGCAACTGAGAATCTTCTACTGCAGCTGACTCAATTTAGCTTCTTTTTTTTGTCTCCGTAGCAGTCAAATCAGCCTGATGCCCCTTTCTCAAAACCTCCAATATCTTAAAAAAGTAATGAAGATACACAGAGGACATGTTTTATGGGGTTTCCTTGAACTACTATTCTTTTAATTAAAGTGTAAAGCAAATCGGAGATAGTCAGTCAGGAACATTTTGTGAAATCTGGTCATTTGAAGCATTTTTACAGAAAAAAAATCAAATAGATACACCAATAAATAGTTAAATTTAAGGTCATTTTTGTCAGTGCAGTGAGTCATAATATATACTATATTACACACCAAATATAATAAATATATAATAGGGCGCTTTAACACAGATTAATCCATCATCCTGATTAATCTGATTAAAATTTTTAACACAATTAGCCCATCTGCAGAATGACTCTGAACGGCAGTTTGTCCAAGTAGAGCCTGTCTACAGCCCGTCTGTCCATGGGAGTGGATCTGTCCTTCACTGTGGTTCTCCCGAAGGTTTCTCTTTTCCCACTGGGTTTTTGGAGTTTTTCGTTGCTGAGAAGGAGGTTCTAAGGATGGGGGACGCCCAGGACATTAATCCATTGTTTTCTTCTACTGTTTATTTGACTGCTGCTTGTTTTCATACCCAAATACTTTTTTTTTTGAGTGCCTTGTGCATGAAACGTGCCCTATAAATAAAGCTGAACTGAACTGAATTGAACAGCAGTTGATCGACTGAAAGCAGTTGATCCAGTAGTGATAGGCGCAGAACGAACCCATAAAGATAGAAGACACTAAACAGCGCGTTGGTCCTCTGGATGGAAATATTAGGACAAAAAAACAAGATGAGAGAGTTGTTTACAGCTGTTTTGTTGAAACTGTTGAAGGTGTTTAATAAACACATTAAGTGCACATATATTCCCTTCTTTCTTCCTTTGGTCTGTTGCGCATGCAAAATGAAAAGTAACTAGAAAAGCACTCAGAGCGTAGACCTCCGCCAAGATAGAGTTTGTTTGTTTTTTTAAGGTAGTTTTTCTATTTTTTTTTTTTTTTTTAAGGTAATGTTTGTACTTTTTTTTAAAGTAGTGTTTGTATTTTTTTTAAGGTAGTGTTAGTACTTTCCTCCACTAGATGGTGGTGAATGACCTCATGCAACTCTGTGCCACCATGC
>JAQQZY010053513.1:0-10350 GCA_030068375.1 Ostorhinchus rueppellii | reverse complement strand
AGTGTATTATGGGATGGTGCATAAGTGTCCACTGTGTTGGCTGATATGGAACTAAAACAACAAAAGCCATGAATATAGAAGAGAACAGCAGTAGAATAACTGTCCGCTGTAGTGACCACTGTGTATGAAAGGGTTAAAAGGTGCTGCATCGTTTCGCCTCTCCTCTTACATATGAATCGCAATCGAACACAGAACTAATTTATCAGTTATTGTATGATTCATATTCATGTGCAGCCTCCTTTTCAGATTTCTTCACTCTGGAACAACTGTGGGACCTCATTTCAGGTATGAGTAATGAGTAAATGACAGTAATATCTGACCATTATATTTTGCAGAAAAGCACCGTTTGTTCACACCTACAGACTGGTTCACACGTCTGCTGGGTGGTGTCTTCAGGTGAGTCATGGTCTCCATCCACACACAGAGTAAACACACACTGTGTTTTTACACTGACTACACACATGTTTCTGTAAATGACAGGATTCAAGACAAAGAAAGAGCTTCAGGACGCTGGAAACACTGATAGAGAGCTACAGGGGGGGGATAGCGTCGGAAGTGAGTTTGGCCCCCCTCACAGACCCGCTGGACAAAACACAGATACGAGACCACAACTCTGGACCAGGTACAGAAACACACATTTACATCTGTACAAGCCAGGAAATAACCTTCTGCTTTACTTAAAGCAGTGGTTCCCAAACTTTTTACAGTGGAGCACCCCCTGAAATATTCTGTTTTTAGCCAAGTACCCCTATAATTCTCACTCCAGCGTTTTTGATTGAAAAAATTAGGCAAAATTTGTTCCTGTGCCAAAGATGTCTGTTTATATTTTCAAAATTTTGTAAACGAACAACAAATATTTAACTTTATTACATTAAAAATAACACATTTTTGTAAGTGTCAAAACACAGTAATGCCCCGTCAGAGAGCAAAACTTGAATGAATTGTTCCAACTTAATCCAACATTTATTTCAATATAAAGTATCTCCTTGTTTTGGATAATCCCTTATGATCCAACTAAAATAAACATGAATTTAAAAGTAAAAATGTGGCAACAAGTAATCTGTCAAATTGTCTCTAAAATGTCCCGTCAGAGCAGGGCCGTGCAGAGACCTTTGAAGGGGCAGGTGCTCAAAGTTAAAAGGGGGCACAAATTTGAAACACCATACAGAAACATGCCTTACAGTACAACTGGTCCAATTGCAGCAACCCATATTCATAAAGAATGTAACATGGAATCACAATATGTCATATCATTGTCCGTACCTCAACTCTTTGTTGGGCAGTGTATATTGCTGGAGGTGGGTTGTATTGATCTGAGTGTAGACAATAAATAGAGCATGGGAGAGATAGGAGCTGATTAAACAAATGTTAGGTGATCATGACAAGACACAAAAATAACTACCACTCGTGACCTGCCACACTGCTGATTGTTGGAGGAGACTCCATGCTGAGAGGCTGACTTTCTGAATTAAACAGAACAAGATGCTCGTTTGTAAACTGAAAGGGGAACGTTAATATAAAGGAGGGGTGGAGGTTCAGCCTACATCCACAAAGCCATAATTCAAGGTGTGCATTAAGAAGATCATGTATGAAATTGAATTTAGATCCCCATTAGACACTAGACTGTTTAACCGTGGCCTTGCTTTTAAGTCTAAATGAAATTGAAGGACAAACAAAAACTGTGAAGCTCTTTTTTTCAATTTCACAGCTTTATTTTTTGTTTTCTAACATCAGTAATAACTAGTATTAGAGTATGTTAAAATTTGAGAAAACATCAGATTAGCAGATTTCACACAACGTATCAATAAATCCATGTTTCTTTGCTTCAGAAACTAAACCCATGGTGTCCAGCCGAGTGGACAGTTTTAGAACGCTTTGAAGAATAGGTTCATAAGAAAAATTTCAATCACATTGTTTTTTTTTTTTGGTTTTTTTTTCATACCTAAGAGGAATAAAAAACACTCAGGAAAAAAAAATCTAGATTAAGACTCTCATAAATCCTGCATGAAAGGGTTAAATGTTACCAAAGCTTCAACAAGACGACTGACAATAAAACTAGGAGTGTCAATTTTATTCATTATTGTGTTTTATACTTCAGCTTTAATTCTCACTATTATTTATTTTATATTCAACAGATGATGACTTATTAAATTCCCCCCCCCAAAATTTAAAATACCCCCTGGAGTATTTACACGTACCCCCATTTGAGAAAGACTGACTTAAAGTGTAGTATTTCTATGTTAACCCATACAGACTCAGTGCTACTTTGATGGCAGTTCCCAAATACATTTTTCTCTCTATATAACCTTTTCTAAGTTATTTTTTCCATCATAGATCGTAATATTCTCCTCTGTATTTTGTGTCTTTTCAGTGTAAATCCTGCATTTTCCTATATTTAATTCACTAATTATGTAGATGTTCATAAAAGCGCAGACAAAGGTTTGACAATTATATATCAGAATGAGAGAAAACTGCAGAAAAAGTGATGTTTCAGCAAAGATATCAATAGCTGAATGTAAAACAAGTATCTCCATTTACTGTCATTGATCCAACTCCATGGATTTTACTATTCAACCTTTTCTAAGTAATTATTTATTTATTTATTTTATTACTATTGATCGTAATATTATCCTCTGTATTTTGTGTCTTTTCAGTGTAAATCACGCATTTTCCTATATTTAATTTACTGATTACATAGATGTTCATAAAAGCTCAGACTAAAATTTGAGGGTTATATATCAGAAAGACAGAAAACTGAAGAAAACAAGACTTTTTAAGCAAAGATAAACATAGCTGAATGTAAAACAAGTGTCTCCATTTACTGTCATTGATCCGACTCCGTGGATTTTACTGGTGAATCAATGTTGTAGAAGATGACAGTGTTTCCATGGTAACTACAGAGCCTCTGAACGTCCAAATGGGTCATATCTGATGACCATAAAAAGATGAAAAATAAAAAAGTGGAAATAATGAGCTTTACACTTTATTCTGTGAGTCTGTAGATACATAGTGTTGGTTTGTTGGTGGTGTTGATAGTCCTGGTGTGTCCTGGTATAAGACTTTTCCTCCACTATATACTGTCACATAGTATTTCCAGATAAGTGGGAGCTACAACCTATTATATTTTAAAAGTTGTCTCTGTGATACGTTAAATCAACTCGAAAATCTTCCAGTGCATCAGACCGGGCTCATATTTCAGTGAAGTAAAAGCAGCTCAACACCAACAGACTGTCTTTGTTCTCCTCCACAGGGTTTGTTTACATGGAAATGTTGACATAACGGCTGCAGCATTCCTATTTATTAAGAGGACCGTGTTCCAGCTGGACTCACTTTACAGCACCGGAGGTAGAAATCATTTTATCCTGTTTTTCAGAAGGCTTCAGTTCAGTTACAGCATGAACTGATTGTGCATAAGTGGAGCGTGAACGTGTCATGCTTTTGTCATGTCATAAGTATTTGGACAGTGATGCATATTTTGTAATGTTGTTTCTGTTACACCACCACCGCATTTGGACTGAAGTGGAAACATCAGCTTGTAACTGAAGTGCGGACTTTAATTCAAGGGGTTTAACAAAAATAGTACACTGACCGTTTAGGAGTTACAACCATTTTCAGCTCAGAACTAATCGATCGGTTATGAGGCCAAAGTCAAATCCTTGACCTCTGACCACCAACATGTGTTCAGTTCATCTTAGAGCCAAAGTGAACATTTGCGCAATATGAAAAAAAAAAAAAAAAATCCCTCGTGGTTTTTTTTAAGCTTATAAGAATATAGAGACATGAGGTCAAAGTGAGTTTGGCTTTCTACCTTTCACCACTAAACTGTTGTAATATCAGAGGACTTCTTTTTTTTTTTTTTTTTAACTTGAATTAAAATCCTTTGCACTCAGTGACTACATTAAATCTGGATTCCCTGCACATCCCCAAATGCTGAGTTTCCTTCTGGAGATGCTTTTGCAGGCATTCAGTTGCTGCTTGTTTGTGGGTTTTTCTGCCCTCAATTTAGTCTTCAGGAACTAAAAGCTGCTCCAGTGGGTGGAGATCAGGTGAATCTTCCTGTCCAAATACTTACAAACCTGACTGTATATCATTTCCCATTGATTTTTTGTTCTGTTTTGTTTCTTTGGTGTTTTGCTCATTAGTTTAGTCAAAAACATATTACCTGCGCCCAAATAGCTATGTATCATATGCTATGTATCATTAGAAAGCTTAGATTTTGAATATTTGTGCTATTTGGGTATTTTTACAGAAATCACTGTGAAAGAATTTATCATCAGTTAAGATGTGTTGGGGATTATTCACGTTCCTTCAGTTCAGGGGTCTTAAAGTATGATTTCAGAGAAAATGTCCTTGTGTACAGGTCTGCAGCTGCATGATAATTTTGTCGTACGTTATGTCAATTCGATATATGAAAGCAACATTGTCACTGTATCAACACCTACACTGTGTGAAGTCAACACTCAAATCAAAATAAAAGCAAAATTCAATGGCATTTTACTATATTTATTTTAAATGCAACTTTAGTCTTTGGAGGAATATAATTTAATGCACCTTCATTATTCTACATTAGAAAACATGACAGAAGTCTATATGATGACTCTGTGGCAGTAATCTACTCTGATAAAAAATAAAAAAATGTAAAAAATAAAAATAAAATTTCAGCATTCAAAGATAATAAATACTCCACAGTTCTTGTTTTTAGGTGATTCTATACAAGCAAACTATAATTATTGCATTATTACCTCCTACATGATCTATATTGGACCTTTAAGGTTTTAAGTTCAGTCAGGAGGTGTGGTGAAACAGTCTTCAGTGTAAAGCGTTGACATATTTAGTATTCATGGTCTATTGTCTAAATCCGTTTTGAACGCTTGCCTGTTTTTCAGTGACGTGAATGCATGCAGTTGTATTTAGCAAAAAGGGATATTGGTGAATTTATTGGATATTGAATGACTTTATTGATGGTTGAACAAACTTATTTGATGTTGAATTCATTTGTTGAATGTGGACTGAGGTTTGCACAAATGTGTCCTGGTGTGTACATGTGTGTATACACTGCAGTGATGTAATGTATGAGCACAACAACTGTGAAACTAGTAAAATGTGACACTGTACGTAATAACAAAGCTGTTGATTTTAGTGTTGACGGAAACTGGGGATAAGAGTTAATAAATCTGTACTTCATCCTACTCCTTTTGGGCAGCGCAAAAAGCTTATCACTGATGTCACATGTTACATGTAAACTACATTATCTACTCAAATAAATAGACTGAAACTGATTGTTTAAGTGTCATTCTCTGTGGTTTCTTTTTGACAGGTCTGTGTTACTCATACAGTCAGTGTGTAGAGCTGTGAATATGGGTGTGAAAGCTGTCAACACATTTTTTCTTTTACATTGTCGTGACGATCTGTTTGTATTTGGGGAAGTTAGAGTAGCCTGTTTGAGTTGTACACTGCAAAACATTTAGTTATGCCTACTTATTTTTGCTCTTCAACTCAAAGAGCTCAGACTATTTTTCAACTCAACTATTCTATTTTTCAAAAGTTAAACGTTCATCAGTTCATTGTCTTGACTGTTTGAAAGTTTTTCATCTAGATGCAAGTTGACTTAACTTGTATTTACAAGTTATCAGTTGAAAAAAAAGAAGAAAAGTGGTGGGATGGGCCAGGGGGTTTGTGTGTTAGAGAACAAATAGTTACTACCACATTTGAGTGGCCTCCTTAAACTCTATTAACTGATGACAAGCTTGGCAAACACATAATCAGCTCCATACATACTACAGATAAATCCTATATCTGATTTTGGACTGATTTAGGGACACTTTGAGATCAGTGATTAAGGACTACACTGTAAAAAATCATAAGCTCAGTTATTTGTCTTAACTTGTTTGAATAATTTACTTCCATTTATGACGTGTGTGTCAGCATAACTAAACAATGTGGTACTGGATCTGTCAATAACTGATGTGAGGTAATAATGTGAGGTACAAATAGTGCTGGAAACTTGGTCTTAATCTAATAAGTGACGAACAACTATGATGTAAGATTTTGGTCAGTTGGACCAGGCTGGGGGGGGTCATTGTTGCAAAAGTTTTATCCGTCCGTTCCCCTCTGTCATGGTACCTACTTAGACTGTCGTACAGCAGCCATGGCCTCACAGGTGTGCCAAAGCCTCTTCCACCAGTGGGGTCAAAGGTCACCCAGAACACCTGTTCCTGGAGCAGCCATCTTCAAACGCCCTGAGTCAGAGTGGTTTTGTTCATACTAGTGTGGAAATCCTAACTCTTCTAAAAGGTTTGGCTTCTTCTAAAGCAGGTGTATTCAAATCTGGTCTCTGAGAGCCAGACACCTGCATGTTGTAGATGTTTCCCTTTTCCAGCACACCTGGAAGAGAGGATCACTTTACCTACCTCTGTCATCTGTAACAATTGCATGTTCCTTTAACAAGACAAAGCAAGTTTTATTCAATGGCTAATGTAATGTTGTGAGTTGTTTGAACTTGAAATGTGATGCTACTATAAAGCAGAAATGTGTGTTTGTTCAACTAGTTGAGTCAAGTTGTTTTGTACTGACAATATCCAATAAATCTTTGGTTTAATTTAAAACATTAAGTTGTAAATACAAGTGATTAATAGTTGAATCAACTTTCATAACTGAAAAGAAAGTTGAGACAATAAGAACATTACAGTGAAGTCAGTTTTGTGAACTTCAATGTCTGAGTTTGAACAATAATATTATTGATGTTAAGTTAACTCATATTTTCGAGGCAGCAGGTGAACTTCCATATGCAAGTTGAACCAACTTGAAGTGTCTTATAGTGTATGTAACATTTAAAATATAGGCAGAGGAAGGGCAGATCATCAAAATGGACACACTTTTATTTGTCAATTTTATAAGTGATCTTCAACATTACATGAAAACTAATAAAAAGGGTCAGATTTGTTACCTCAGATGAAACTTACATGTGCATTAACAAGGCTAAAAGTAAACAAAGAAGCTACAAATATACAGGCATATATACTGTATGTACAGTGTACAGCTATCTCACACAATAAGCAAGTAAAAAAATGAATGATTCCAATACCAGACTGGATTCAGGCTCAGATACTGTATACATGGATAGTTTGTGGAGATTAATTTTGAGAAGAAAATGAAAAACAGAAATGTAATTCAACAAATACAGCATTGTTTCACAAGATAAATAATGCAGTAAAAATGTGTGCTTTAAAATGTCCTCTAAGTGTCTTTTTTAAATAGTTTTATCATAGCACTTAAAGGTATAATATGCAACATTCTGCAGTAAATATGTTACATACACTGAAAAAAATAGAAATGCAACTATTGTATTTACTCCACTTTAAGGACTGTGGGTCAAAACCAGCTCCTCCAAGAGTCCAATCTGACTGGACTGGAATGAATTTATATTAAATCTATAAGCCTTATATTAACCCATAAAGACACAAACATCCATCACTGACCAAAACCATCCTCTGATCTAAAACGTTTCATAACTTCTGCTCCACTAATCCTATCAGTACATGTAATAATTGGTGTAAAATACAGTTTGCCATCTTTTCATGGTCATCAGATATGACCCATTTGGACATTCAGAGGCTCTGTAGGGAAAGTGGAAACGACAATGACACTGACTTTCTGTTTATTTATTTAATGATAAGTTTTACTGAAAAATTCCCTTTTTCTTCACTTTTGTCTGTTTCTGATATGTTCTGTTGTGCTCATAAGTTTACATACCCTGACAGAATGCACACGGGCCCACAGAGATAAATAAACACTAGAGGGGCTTTTGTCGCGGCAGCGTCTTGCCGCCATCTTGGTCCAAAAAAGGTTGTCAGTACTACATAATATAGAAAAGAAACTGTCACTAGAAACTAAGCTTACAAAGAGAAATTTACTAAGGACATTGGTTAAAAAAAAAAATCAATAGGCCATAGCATCAACATTTTATCAAATAGCTCTTATGGAAAGTGTCTGGTAAATGTTAGAGTATATACTAGTATTTTATATTCTGATAATTTCATATTTACAAAAAAAAGCCATTGTATTTTTTTTTGTATTTATAAACCTGTATGATTACGTTATGAATTGCAGTTTGATTAACAGTTTTCACCTTTTCCAAATGTTAGATCATTATGTTATTAAGCAATTAATTATGTAATTATTAAAACGATATTAGAAGCTACATGCAATAGAAATATGCTTACTGCTCAGTTTTTTTTCTTTTTTTTTTTTATTCATTTAGGTCTATATTGCACATGGAATGCCGTATTTTTTAAGCCTGTCTGATTACGTTATGATGTTTCCTTCAATTAATAATATTTATGCTTAAATGTATTTTCTTTTTTGTTTTTTGTTTCTATATTTTATTTTTTCTATAAAAATGTACAGTTGTAAGACTATGGGTAATCCTTTTTTTCTTTTTTTTCTTTAACCATGAAATACCACTGCCACGTGTAGATTTTCATAAGGGGGCGGGGCTTAGCTTCCTGTACCAAGATGGCCGCCACAGTTGGACGTTTCAGCTCGAGGCAACCACTGACGACGCCCCCTCTAGTGTTTATTTATCTCTGTGCATGGGACAGTCTTGGATGTTCCAACATGACCAGGAACAGACAATCCCAGCTCTGTAAAGTAAAAGTCCTGCCATATATTGGTTCTACCTGTTCACTTAACACAGGTGATTCCACTGATTATCTCATCTACCTGTATGAGGAGTTGTGCTCATCAAGATGGGCCGGTTCAGTGAATGGTTGCAACAAATATATGGCAGGTCTTTTATTTATGGAGCTGGGATTGTCTCCCTGTGGTTGTAAATGTATGAAAGTGTGACTTTTGGTGGAGTCAGTGGGTGCTATATGTGATCTTAATCCACTGCGTTCAACATGTCTTCCCAGGGGTTTCCTCCGTGTCCATCACCTCTGTTATCTCCTCAGGTTTGGCTGGTGGGGCAGGAGAATGAAACTGAAAACACAACAAAACCAGCATTACTTCAGTGCCTTTTCATTCATAAGGATCTGAGTTAGCTCCAAGACTAAGGCTACGTTCACACAGCAGGCTTTAATGCATAAATAGGATTTTTTTGTGAAATCCAATTTTTTCTGTACTCGTTCATACTACAAATTAAACGTGACTTCTCTCAGTTATGAGTATGAACTGCACAGAAGAGGTCTTGACGTCATGTGGGTCCATGCAGTGCGCACTGTGTTTAAGGAAGTAAATATGGAAGTATATGGTATCAGCGTGTGTGTGGCATGGATAAAGTTTGTCTAAAACTGAAGTCAGCACCAGTCAAAGAATTTTAAGTAGAAGATTAAAAAAAGAGCAGAGCCAGGTTTTTTGCTGTGGCTGCTACGTCTGTACAATAAAGTATCTGAATGTGGAGTCGGAGTCAGGAGTGGTGGGATAGTGACGTTAGCCGCTTCACTGACACAGACTTCATTCAGAATTTTCCAATGACAAGAAAAACATTTAAATATATCTGTGACCGCCTCTGTAACACTCTCATAAGACACTCATCTCCGGCGAGTTCAATGACGTAAAGCACAGGTGTCAAACATACGGCCCGGGGGCCAAATATGGCTCGCCAAAGGGTTCAATCCGGCCCCTGGGATGAATTTGTGAAATACAAAAATTACACTGAAGATATAAACAATCAAGGATGTTCAAATCATTTTAGGTCAATTCAATCTAAAGTGGTTCAGACCAGTAAAATATTATCATAATAACCTATAAATAATGAAAACTGCTCATTTTTCTCTTTGTTTTAGTGTAAAAAATAAAAAGGAAAATTACACAAAAACATTTACATTTACAGACTAACCTTTCATTTAAAATAAAAGTGAATGACCTGAAATCTCTTAAGAGACGTGTAAGGAATTTTAATCATATTCTGCCTGTTATTTAATGTTTTGTGTATTTGTAGATCCGCTGTGATCTGGAAGTTTCATGTATAAATGATAAACTAAGGTCGAATATTGTTAAAATTGCACTTATTTTACTTAATAATTTTCAGGTTGTTCATATTTGTTCATGTTATGTTTGAGTACAATTCATAGATGTAAACATTTTCATTACAGAATTTTATCATCTTATTATTTATATTAGTTTACTAGTACGGCCCACTTTATACCATATTAGGCTGAATTTGGCCCCTGAACTAAAATGAGTTTAACACCCCTGATGCAAAGGTCGGATAAATGTGACCTGGCCGTTCAGACTGACGTTGCATTACAAAACTAGAAAAGCTCTCAGAGCACGCAGACCTCCGCCAAGGTAGTGTTTGATCTTCACCAAAATGTAATCGATTGGTCCTTGTATCATTCCTTTGCCGGC
>JAQQZY010053431.1:0-10354 GCA_030068375.1 Ostorhinchus rueppellii | reverse complement strand
CCACCTGGGGTCCAGTCCTTGGACCATCTTGGGCCCGTGTGCACACTTCTGTGCACCCTCGTGTGTGAGAGGAGGATCCAAGCACATTCATTGTGTTTTAGCGTTTATTGCATTTTCCTTGCGTGAATCAGTAAACTCATTTGATTTTTACTTCTGTCTCTGGTCTCGCTTCTGGGTTCATACTTGGGACATTACAACATGTATTTAAAACCATCATTAGAAAGGGACCAAATTATGAAATAAAACCATTTTTCATGCAGCTAATCTGATGTCTTCTCACATTTTAACATACTCTAATACTAGTTATTACTCACTTCAAGGATTAAAAAAAAACAAAACAAAACTTGTTGAAGAAAACTTATTTACAGTCTTATAACAATTAACAATTGATTTACAATCATTACAATTAGTGCAGATCAGTTTTATCAAGAACAGCACAGTTATAGTAAAGGCATGAATTGAAATCCAATATATATAAGCTGTAGAATAGCTGTCCACTGTAGTGACCACTGTGCATGAAAGGGTTGAATATGGAAAAATACTGGATTTATGCATAAAAATGCAAAATACAGATGTTAATGTTACAATGGTGATAAACCACTTAAGGAAGGTTAAATATAGAGAAAAATATGTTTAGGAAATGCTGTAAAAGTAGCAATGACGAATGACAAAGGACAGTCATTGTAAATACTTTATATATAACATATAAAAACTCACTTTTTCAGTTTTCTCTGATTTGATACAATGACATTTGGATTTACTCTGAGTTTTTATGAACATTTACATGATTAATAAATGAAATAAAGGAAAGCACCTGATTGTGACTGAAAATTCATCAGAAAATATTCCAATAAATGTTGATAAAAATGTTAAATGTTGAAAAAAAATTAAAAATTTGGAAGTCATCCACAAAAACAGGTATTGGTCTTCAAGGATTAAATATGCGATTGAATTCTAATTTATATTCAGTCCTTTGATTTGCAGACAGCAGGAGAAGGAAATTCTGTTTTTCCCTAATTTTCATCATTTTCATTGCAAATGAATCAACAAGGAATGTGTATCTTGTCTTTGTTTTGCAGCAATAGTTCTATCAAAAGCAGCTCTGCCTGGCTCAACTTTATTTCTTACCTGAAGCGTTCTGCAAAAACCACTGAACCATGAGACATGAGGAAGAGTCATTCTGTTTTTTGTTTTTACACACAATTCACAAGGATTTTAACTTCAGCTAGAGCTCTAAAGTGGTCCTTGCACTTGTGTTAATGCTTCACCTGCACTACATTTTGTTGATTAAATAGAATATAGTGCATAAACCATGATCATCTGACATGTTTTACTGGGTTTCCCCTGACACATTTATCCCAACATTATTAAATGCAAGAAGTCATTCTAACCTCATTAAACAAATATGCAATTGGTTTTTAAAAACAGAAATTATTACAAATTATTAACAAGTCAATTTATTTATTATTATTTATCTTCAGGTTAACACTGCTAATTGTTTTTTAACCCTTTAATGCCAAATGTATCATATTTGATACATGAGTTTTGAAGCCCTTGACATGATTAGTATGATATTTTTTTTCTTGAAAAACCTGATGTATTCAATTAGATACACGCAATACACAGATAATACACCAGGGGGAGGAATTTGTTCACCAGAGACCTTTTCAAGACTCATCAATGAGGAAGGAGGCAGAACCTTGGCAATTTTGAGAAGGAATTATCAATTTGTTAGACGTGTTGGTGTTATATTATGTTTTTGTTTGTTCAAAAATAATAATATTTGAGCATTGAGACCTGATGTATCAAATAGAATACAAAATTGATACTGATATACGGAAATTGATATTTGGAAAAAAGATTTTTCGGGTTGTTCAGAAGGCTAATAAAGGCTCCAGTTTCAAAGAGCTGGAATACTCTGTCAATTAAGTGGTTCAGGTTTTACAGGGTTCTTTGTCCATTTTTTCTTTTTTTTTCACCTTTTACTGAAGTCTTTTAGTGACTACAGTTTGACAATTTTCTTTGTCCTTGCATCTTAATGTATCTTTTTTTATATTTTATTTTTCTCTGAGTCCAGACCAGTGAGCGTCTGTGAGTCATATGTGTCTGTGTTTTGTTGAGTTTTAAAGCTGTATAATACAGATGCCATCTCCTGTTACTGCAGAACAAATCCACCTACAGGTACAAATAAAGTTACCTTAACCTTGACCTTATTAAATAATAATTAGGGATGAATATTTACATCTCATTGCACATTCATTGACTTGACAATACCCGTTACATTTACCACGTCAGTCAGTTCTCCTCGTTTCTTTCATTTTTCTTGTAGACTTTGTTTTCTCTATTCCTTCTGAAACACTGAACTCACATACATGACCATGAAAATCCAATAACTGTTAGTAATCAGATAATTGTAATAATCAGATCTGAGGCATTTACATGCACTTCAGAAATGCGATAATGAAAAAACCCTAGTTTAGATGTGTGGGTTTTTTTTCTTTTTTTTATTTCTGTTTATTTCAAACATGTAGACAGTGAAATCAAAACAAAATCAACCAACAAAATATCAGTAATGATACATAAAAGGGTGATGCATAAACAAAAGAGAAAAAAAATCAATAAAATTAAACATGCTCGAAAAGGAGTAGGAAGAAGTAAAAACTGATAATGGACTGAAATGTCTAAACCAGGGTTTGCAATTATCGCATTTAAACGCACAAGTGCATGTCAACATGTCCGATCTGATTATTACAATTATCTGATTACTAACATTGGATTCTTATGTTCATGTAAACAGGCTCATTATCTTCTGTTATTCCGTATTAATTAGAAAATCGTAATAATCACATATGATGCATTTACAGTCACTTCAGAAATAGGATAATAGATTAACCATGGTGGGTCTTCATGGGTTAAAGTAGTGAACAGAAAGGTGGAGACGAGAAATCACGTATGTTAAATTACGCTCCTTAAATAAATGTCTCATTAAGTAAACTCGATGAATGAATGATGTCTGTGTGTTTTTGTCTGACAGCTGCCACTGACCTTTCTGAGCTTCCTCAGGAGCTTCCCGTAGCAAAAGAAAATCACTCCGAGCGGTAGAATGAAGCAGGTAGCGAAGAAGGTGATGATGTAGCTGTGATCGGTGATGTTAGTTGAATACCTGTGCAGAGGCGGAGAGTAAACATTTATCTGATCAGCATTCAGGTCGAATCAAAGACTGGAAATATCACATTTAACCCTCCTGTTGTCCTCAAACATTACTAACAATCTGACCCCAGGGATGTAGGATTTATATCGAATTGTTGACCAAGTTTTTTGTGTCAGGCACTTTGTTTATTATTGTTAATATTGTACTTGAGATGAGACTATTGAAGGAAGTGCTGATTCCTTAAGAGGCCGAATCAAGTGGGTTAGTCCCTGAATCCCAGTACCGGCTGTCGGGTTCTGCCACTTGGTTCTTGGTTTCAGGGTTTCATGCTAACGCTCCTTATCTCTATAATCATATATATATACTTCACTTCCATCTGTATATTTCATATCTCATTTTGTTAGGTTAGCCCTGATTGTATATTTGTCCCATCTGGGCTCAGACGGTAGTGTCTTTTCTTTATGTTTTGTCTTTGTCTCTTCCTGTTTTATTTTGGTAACTCCTCCTGTGTCATGTCCTCAGTCTTTATTTCCTGCTCCCCGTGTTTTCACGCCTTATCTGATCATCCCACCTGTGTCTTGTTACCTAGCTGTGGGTAATTGTCTTCCCTTCCCTTGTATGTATATAAACCCTGTCTTGTCTGCAGTCTAGTGCCAGTTCGTTGTTCTACTTCTGAGCGTTCACGTCCCAGCAATTATTTCCGAGTCTTGTGT
The DNA here is from genome assembly GCA_030068375.1 of Ostorhinchus rueppellii. NCBI lineage: Eukaryota > Metazoa > Chordata > Actinopteri > Kurtiformes > Apogonidae > Ostorhinchus > Ostorhinchus rueppellii. The sequence goes on along the minus strand of JAQQZY010053431.1, from coordinate 6,490 downwards.
TTTCCTGTGTACCGACCTTTTTTCCGTCTTTGACCTCTGAGCCCTATCTGTACCCTGTTTTGACCTCTTGCATCATTTGGACCTCCGGATTTGCCTAGCCCTCTTTGTACCGCTACGTCACCTCTTGGACGGATTCTGGATTTGGAACTTCATTCTCACTACGGTATTTGGATTGTGTCTGACCCTCATGTTCATTCTGCCTCTCTGTGTGTTTCTGGTTATTGATGTCTGCCTGTCCCCCATTAGAGCTCGCCTTTCCCTCCTGAAACTGTCGCCCATCTCAGACTGCCTTTCCTGGTTATTAAACCCTGGACCAAACCGACCTAAGAGACTGGATTTTCTCCCGGATTTCAAGATTAATATATTCATTGTATTTTCTTGTTGATCCAATCAGTAAACCGTCAGATTCTTTCCCTGCGATGGACTTTCTAATTGCCCTAACTGCTCTAATTTACATCCAAGAGTCATTTCCGTAATTGTCACGAATCTTTATGGAGACGAGTGTTCTGTTTCCTGTTCTGTGATTGTATTTTGTGCGAGGAGAGAACAGGAAGAGAAGTGGAATCAATGATGATTTTAATGGCTATTTTAATTAAAATGTTAATGTTCATTGGGGTTTTTTGTTTGTTTGTTTGTTTTTTTGTTTTTATATTGTAACTTTCTCTTTTCATGCCTCTCCTGTGATGCATTTATATTTTATGTAAAGCACTTTGAATTGTCCAGTAAATGAAAAGTGCTATTCAAATAAACTTGCCTTACCTAGAAAGGTTCTATGCAGGCGACATCGATAAATAGGACATTTCACACTTTTGCATGTCTGTCCGCATGCAGATTTCCCCCCGAAAAAGCACATCTAAACACGGAATTAAAAGTGACAACACAACACCACCTTTGTGTTTTCTGTTCAGGTTGTTACCATCTAAACGTAGCCTGAAACAGTCTAATTGACCCCAGAGGAACACCAATGTGTGTAATATTTGTTAAGCGCATTGAAACAATATGATGATGATGTTATGCTTAATCAGTTGTCCCCATCAAATCAAGAAAAATCATGAAATATAAAGAAAAATAAAAAGTCACCGATTGTTTTTTGTTTTTTAATAATAATAATAAACATTGAAGACAAGACAAGGTTAGTTGTAAAACACATTTCATGTACAGGACAATTCAAAGTGCTTCACATAAAACATAAGAGTGTCACAAGAGAGGATCCATAAAAAGAGAAAGTTAAAATATAAAAACATAAAGAACAAAAATTTTAATTAAAATAGACAGTAAAATCATAAAATGTGATTTTAAAGTTGATTTAAAAGACATTATTTAAGAGAAATGGAAATGAATGGAGTCAAACTGACCCTGAGGGTTAACAGACTAGTCCAGCTGTTTACTACACAGAAATAATCCTAAAATACAACAAAAACAGAGTCAAGTATTGAGACATTTTCCACAGACAAAGAAGAATCTGCAGATAATGGTGTATGCTGAAAACACTCAGGTGTCCCATAATTCCACAGCAATCTTTAAAATGTCATTTTGACATTCAGAGGCTTTTATCTGACTGGGAGAACGGTGACAGTTTTTCACATCATTTGAGCTTCAGTTAAAAAGGGGGAATTTCACAGCTGAGACACATCTCTGTGACACAATTAGAAACCCTGAGGCTACTCATTTGGTTTAATTATGTCATTTCCATTAGAATGGGACACAGTCAAATGAAACACGCCCCGAGGTTTCTGCACAGCTCCTTTGTAGAGAAACTACCTGTCAGATCATGTGCTTTATGCATGTGTGTATTGGGTCGATCTTAATTCTTGTTCAGCTGTAGGACTGAGTACATCTGATGGGATTCTTAACTTGTTGCTCACTCACTTATTCATTTACTTTTATGTGACGTGTAGAATTCTGGGTAATGATGTCTTAAGTTTGTTCATGTTACCACATTGAACAAAACATTCAGAACTGGTAGAGAACACGCTGTTCTTAAGAGATAATAACTATATTTATGTAATTAATTAATGTCTGTTTGCATTTGTTCATATTTTTCTTATTTCTGTGTTAATTGCATGTACCTTGTGTGACCTTTGACCTTTCAGTGTCATCATTTCCTGCAGATTCACTACTGTCCTCACTTGGTTTCCAGACCCATGAGAAGAGGTAAGACTCATAATTAGTCCAGTTTATAGCAAGGTTATAATAGTTTCACATTTTTGATTATAGTTTAGTTTTATTTCGTTTTGACTTTTTCCCCTCTAATTCAGTTAGTTTTAATTAGCTTTTAACGTGGGTTTGCTAGTTTTTATTAGTTTTATTTTTTTTTTTTTTTCCAAATGCTTAGTTTTAGTTTAGTTATTATTAGTTTTAGTTTTTTTCATACTTCGGGTTATTTGTCAGGTGCAGGATTCAAAAAGATTAGAGTATGTAGTGTGTAATAAAACTCAACTAAGGATACCATTTTAAAAAATGTATTCAGTTACTGTTGAAAAACCGACGGTGCACAACAACCATAACAGTCCATAAAAGAGCTTCAGTCTTCAGTGTAAAATGTGTGTAATAGTCTAACAGTTCTGAGGTTAGATACAGGTAGTGTGCCTGGTACTGATGTAAACAGACAATAGACTTAAGACACTCATGAACAGAAGAATATAAATCCATTCAAAATCAACAACCCTGTACACTCTACAGGTAGGACTCTCTTTTTTTTTTGGTCCAAAATTACAAACTCAAAAATAAATGAAGAACTCCTCTTCTCAGCACCAGACGCAGGTTCAGCGTTATGACATATTAATGTGACAATACAGTTAACAATTCCAGGGTTCTCCCCAGACAATGGAATAGTGGCGCTGCTCCAGGGTACCGACACTCAGCTGTTATACCCCACCCCCCCACGCTGTGGTCACTGGCGGGAGATCATTCCTTGTCCAAACCCACACCCCCCAGTCGACGGTGTGAAACCTTTGTACTCCGATACAATTGCACCAGTACCACTTATGGCAGTGTGACGTTCACAGTTCAGTGCAGCAGGTACAGAGGAGTAATGTCAGCAGTGTGGAGAGTTTTCAAAATAAATTACGATGACAGAAGTAACGCCAAGTGGAAGTAACATTAAAGACACTGGCAGATACAGATGGAGCCTTCTGTCCATCCTCTGCATACACAATTCTATCCGTTTTCCAGGTGCTTTCAGATGCGTACCCAGACGGAGAATACTAGTAGGAACCGTGAGAAAGAGCAACTGTGCGAGTTAGTGACAAACTACTGACATATTTCAGACAACTACCCAGGGCTGGGCCGGTTTACGTCCTACTGATAATACTATGTGGGTAAGGAGCGGTGCGGACCACCACCCACACAAGTGAAAATGAAACTTAAACTCATTAGTCTTTTCCTCCTGAAGCTTCACTTTGAAACCTTACCAGTGGAAACGCTGCAACATTAGTATCCACATTAGTGTTCCCTCTGTCAGCTCCATGTGTGTTACTGACTTTCTTCTTCTTCTCATTAAACTTTACTTTTCTTTATGGTATTTGTCCAGTATAGTTAATTAAGAGTGGTGCCCCCCGGTTGATTGATTGATAACCGTTCATTCCAACACATTAAATGTCAGTAGCAGCACTTTGTTCCAGTCAAACTAATGACAATGACATTAAAGCACATTTTCAAAAGGAACTAAGAACGGTACTCGGTATCAGCAAATACTCAAATGGAAGTACTTCTGCTTGATCTGGAAAAAAGTGGTATCGGTGCATCCCTAATTTTAATGTCTCAGTGCCAATGATAATGCACAAAAAAACTGACATATGTACAAATCTGCATTTTATGGATAAATATGCTTCAACTCTGCACTTCCTGTTTGTGTGATGTTTGTGAGCTGTTACATACATCCATTTCAGAGATGTACTTTTACTATTGATTTTATACAGCCTTAAATCATGAAATTGGTATTAAAACAGTGTTACAACCTCTATTCAGAGATGTTCAATCCACCTGTCTGTCAGTCACATTCTATAACATTCATTAATTTTTCATTGTATTGCTCTGTTTTAAAGCACTGGACTCGCATTAGCAATTTTACCTCATATCACTACTGCCTTGAAAGGTTCGGTCTGAAACTAAAATCATGTCGTAAAACACAACAGTGATCCAAAAAACAGGCTGCTTCAAAAAATAGGGTGGAAAATAGATAGAAATACTCAAAATACAGCATCCATCCATCCATGCGTCCATCCATCCATCCATCCATCCATCCTCACATTCCCACCTATGGGTGATGTACATTGACCAACTAACCTACTAAGGTGCATGTTATTTGGATGATGGGAGGAAGCTGGCATGCCCAGAGAGAACCAGGCATGTGGAGAACATGCAAATTCCACACATGAATCAAACCCACTGTGCTGCCACTGTGGTGCTACACCATATATGTAAATGAATATTGATTTTTAGTCTTTTTCAGGTGGTATAACCAAGACAAACTCACTCAAACTTAGCCTTTCTGAGGCTCATAGGGTTCTACTAGTGCAGGGGTGTCAGACTCACTTTAGTTCAGGGGCCACATCTTCCCAATATGATCTGAGGTAGGCCGGACCAATAAATAATGTCAACTCCATACATTTCTCTATATTTTAGAGTGAAATTACAGTACATCATGAAAAACTTAACATTTACAATATGTCCTTAAATAACGTGAAGATCTTTGAAAAAACACAAATTTCTTCAGCAAAATAAGTGTAATTTTAACAATAATCTGTCTCAGTTTATCATTGACAAATGTGCATGACAACGTACAGATCACAGTGGATCTACAAATACACCAAACATTTAGAAACAGGCAGAATAATGGTCAAATTACACCAGAGTCTCTTAAGACATTTCAGGTTATTCACTTTTTTGTGAAAGAATAGCGTACACATGTAAACATTTTCATGTAATTTTGTAATCATGTAATCAGTTCCTCCTGACTTTAAAAAAGGGAATCTTAAAGAAAAAATATATTTAATATGGAGATGGGATTATTCCTCAGCTGTATGTACCAAATTGGCCGGTTAAAACCATCTTAATTTATCAGAACCATGCAGATACACAGACAGATGCTGTGACACCCAGTGTTATGGTAAAGAATGTCTTATGATTCTCTGTTTTACGAATGTCCCTGAACTACTCCTGAACATCCAGACACTGGTCGTCCCCATCAGTCTGCTTCTGACTTTCTAATATTTTTCAGAATCCTTCAGTGGGTGGTGTTAGACTCAGAACGGTGCAGAAGTTCTACTCTAAAGTCAACAGGTGGGTACTCCCATTACAGTGAAATTTATATCCTGTTCACTTTTACTCACGGATTTATCGGCCTCCTCTGTATATAAACCTCTGCAGATGAGGTGAGTCACCTGAACAGTTCCACAAATTCTAATGGGCTAAAAGAATCTGTCTTCCCACCAGCAGCCGGTGTTCCTGATTTCACTATGAGCCCTGAATGTCACACTAAATCTCCTTTATTTACAGGGATGAGCTCGGCACAGATTTCCATTTGAAAGTTGGAGAGCGCCACCGAAAATATTGGTTATTAGCAAAGTAAGTGGAGAGAACAGAGTGTTTTATGTGCCTCCAGTGTCGGGCACCGAAGAGTAGCAGGAGGTAGGAAATGTGTAAAGTCATTTTACCCCATTTGAGTCTATTTCCTCCCCTGTATGATTCTGAAAAGTGCTACAAAATCAGAAAGAAGTAAATGAGAGGTGATGGGTAATGGGTGAAGAAATACACCTAAGACTGAGGAACGCTCTAAAGACACTTTGGCAGAACATTTACTGAAATGAGATTATGAGAGCAGAGATTTTTCAGTACAGGTGATTGAAGAATGTGGCTCTGAAAGCGTTAAAGTTTGTAAAACTCTTCATATGTGGCCAAACTTCAGAAAAACAGCACATGACACAAGTGTATTTTATCACCTTAAACTATTGACATTATTAATATCACATCATTCATTTATTTCAACAAAACTTCACTCTTATTATGTATGAGTGACACGATTAAGGCTAAAAAACTTCCTACACGGCAAAAAATCGAAATCTTACCAAGTGTATTTTTCTCATTTCTAGTCCAAATATCTCATCACACTTAAAATAAGACATAATCACCTAAAAAGGAACTTTTCAGTGAGATATAAAAACAGATTTTTAGACAATAGATGTGGATTATCCCAAGAAACCTTACCAAGTTAATTTTTACTTGTTCCAATGGCAGATTTTTTGCTTGAATTAAGGAAAAAAATCTTGAATTAAATATTAAATAAAAATATTTGCACCTTTTCTCATCAACTAAATGAGACAATGAAATTTTTCTTGACAGATAAAACGTAACTGCCACTCTGCATCTGGTTACTTATGGAGAAAGATTACTGTCAAAAACTATTTATCCATGATTCTAACCATTCGTATTCATAATGTTAAACATTTGTATGTCAATAAAAAACTTGTACACAAAATTCTGCTGTCAT
>JAQQZY010053272.1:0-10361 GCA_030068375.1 Ostorhinchus rueppellii | reverse complement strand
TTAGTTAAAAGTCAGGTTATAAGCTGTTGTTTCTACAAAATGGATAAGCGACAAGACTTTTGTCAGGCACTGTATATCGCCCACCTCTAATCCAGAAGCTTTTTTTTGGTGCAGAACTTCAACATGCACATTAAAAACATTAATGGAAATGCACCTTTGGACTCTGACAGCAGACTTGCACATGTTTGCAGCTGCTGCAGATGGATGCATTTTGCAAAAGTACAGGAAACATCTGGAAATGTGTGATAATTACACAAGTCAACTAAGACTTTAATCCCTAGTGAATATGAATCTGTAAAGTTCTAAGTATAAATCCCATCAACAATGATCTGTCATATTTCATCAAACACACAAGTCTGCGATATTAACTGTCCAGTATTAATCAACATCTGATATTTGAGGTTTCAAGCAACGTCTTTTGTTTTCATTCTACTTTATCTGATCAAGTATCATGGAAGTTGCACTGGCAGATCATCAATCAAAGTTTTGGTAGTATTTTGTCCTCAGAAGAGTGAAATCTGGACAGATGACCTTCTATGCATGAGCTGAATGTTAATGTCATTACTGAAAAAAAAAAGCCTCTTCACAGGATAAATATGATCACTCACATTGACTGTGTGTAAGGGAGGAGTCGATCCAAACTATTCCAGCCAAATGTTTCCACAGTAAATGCAGTCGCTGAGTCTAGCCCTTGGACCGGTGTTCTGTCGAGTGGAACTGCTCCATCAAAGTAAGTTACCAGTAGTGTAAACCGACAGCAACGTCTATCTAGTCACACTGCATTTGGAAAGTATTCAACCGCCTTCACTTTTTCCACATTTTGTTTTATTACAGCCTTATTCCAAAATGGATTAAATTCATTTTTTTCCTCATCAATCTCCACACAATATCCCATAATGACAAAATGAAAAAAAAAGTTTGTTTTTAAAAAAAAAAGAAATTTCTGCAAATTATTTGGATATGAAATAATGCTCTCACAGTAGAAACACCATTATTTACTTACTCATATGAATACGGGTAAAGCTAGCCCATTTCCACTTTTGTTTTCCAAACCTAGCCTACTTGTCGCGTGGATGGAATTATGATTGAAATCACACAAGTGTGGGTAGTTTCAGGAACAGTTCACATAGATTTTGTCACTCAAATGGCAGGCTATCATTTAGTAATCTAAACACCATTAATACCCAGGTGACCCATGTACTTAACGATAATATGTGCCAATGTCAACTTCCTTATACTATTACCATGTAATGTCAATTTTATACATCAATCTTTCACACACATGTAATTAATTACATAGATGCTTACTGGTCAAATGGCAAGAAAGAAATATACTTTCATAATATTACTTAGTAACAATGCCAGCATCCAAGTCAACTCCACTTCTGACTGGCGTACCTCATATCAATGGGCATTTAAACAATGTAAAAGCTTGGGGGTCATGCACATGCTCAGTAACACTCGGTAGCTCAATTTGACAGGTAGGGTGGCTCAACAGGACACTGGTACTGTTCCCTTGGTCCAGCATACATGGACTGACCGTTTGTGATGAAGGATGACTCACCTGCCCATATCATATTTTCCCAAACATCTACATTGTTGCTAACGGCACCTGACCCCTGAGCTCTTAGAGACTTCATGTTTATGCTGAAGGGTTTGTGCGCTGCAGTCCTACTACAGTAACCATCCTATTGGAATTATTATATAGATCTGATCATGTCTACCAATGACATCCCACTCACCAAGACTTGTGTTATTCTTTACAGATCTCAGTACTGGACAAGCATCATGCTCATTACCTGTCACTCATGCACCTCTCCCTCTCACTCATTCCATCTAAACACACATCACTTAGCCATAGCTGTATTTGGATCCAGTTCTTTCATTCACATTTTGAATTTGCACATAGCTGTACTGTGCATTCTGTTGTAGCAGCAAAACTATTGGTTGAATTTATACCAAATCGCCAGTGACCCAGAATGGATCACATTACATTCTGGGAACAGTAGGTCAAGCTTCAGATTTTTTTTCTATGAATTTTTCAAATCTTCCCATTTATATCCCATTTCCTGGCACCACTTGTTTAGTTTTTGTTTCAGTCACATGTTAAACAGAAAAACTAGATTAAATTGCATTTAAATTAAAGTCTAATGCATGCTCTTTGCCCTTAAAACATCTACTGTCATACATCTAACGCTGAAAAACGTGGATGAAAAACAAGTTTAGCTGAATAATTTAGAGTGCTATGTTACTGTATTACACTGCTGCTTTGGTTCATTTTAACCTGAGTGAGTGTAACATGTCATGGTTCTGAAGAAATAATGATGAAATGATGATGTCAGACACTAAGAAGCTTCTGAAATACCATGTGTTCTAAGTCTGAGTCACACATTTGCTTTGCTGAAGAAATGGTGCTCATTATAAAACTGTGGGAAGATAAATTAAGCTACCACAGAAATAGGTAATAAATGGAAAAACTGCAACTACTCTCGCCTTTGTTTTGTCCAGGCATGTAATCTGGTCAGTTTTACTGTGGTCAGTCAATCATCAGCTTTGGCGCTAAAATTGTGTGGGTTCAGTTTATTTCTGTCAGACACAGCAGTGCATTGAATGTTTGGATGGATGTGTTGTTCATGCCCTCTGGTGATGACAGTCACATCTCCTCTGTACTGCTACTATATATCTGAGATGATATGCAGACTGTACAGGAGGAACAACTGCCATAAAAAAAACATATGGGAATGTGCAAATAGAATTGCAAATATAAGGGCATCCTCATTCTGCTACGCCCACATACAGCAATCTGATCACAACAAGTCTTGAACTGGGATACAGCTCATGTATTTCTAGCAGCCAATGCACTCATCTGATCCATTATAGCACAGGAGAATTATTAGGACACATGCCATTACAGAGATAAAAGTGAGCCACTGAGGTCTGTCACGTCCACAAATGAAATGACTCCTCACCACTACGTAGTGTTCCGCTGAATTAGTCTGGAACTGTCATCATGGCCTCCTCTCCATCTATGTCAATGTCTGTAGACCAGCACACAATGGCAACACAAAACCTGCATCCAAACACAGGAAGCTATCGTTTCCCCACGTCATGGTAGTAGCAAAATATCGGACTTGAAGCATGATAATACCCAGGGGCCCTACAATATTAAACACACAGATCTTTAACCATCCCAGGTCTGGCAAAGCCTACAAAATCAAAGGAACAATAAGCTGCAACACAAAACATGTACCATACGTGTTAAAATGCCCGTGTGGGCTAGCTTATGTTAGCAAAACTAGTAGTTCTTTAAAAACTAGGATCTCAGAACGAACACAGATCAAACACTTTAAATAAGGACGCAAAACGCCTAGTGGCCATACACTTCACACAAGTACAACACATGTTGTATGTTAAGGTATCTAGGTAAAGAATGGCCCAATCCCAATTTACCCCTTGGCCCTCCCCCTTACCCCCTCCCCTTTGGTCCTTGTACTTTCCACTACCCCTTGAAACAGAATTGTAAGGGGTACAAACTGAAACATTCCCCTATGAAATGGGATGACCCTTCCAGACCAGTTATGTCATCAGCAGTCATTGATGCAGCTATAAACAGATGCAACTACTTTGTTTCCGAAAGAATTCTTGATACCGTCAGCAGCTGTAACCCTCTCTGTTCCATGGGCTTTGCTCATCTTTTTGCAGTTATAAACTGTAAAGCTCAGAGATGCAGTTATAACACACTGAAACAGCATTAAACGGACAATCAAATTATTATGTTGTTTATGAAGAAAATACATACATTTGTGTGCTTCTTTAATCACACTGCTGCACTTTTTGTCTGTGTTTACCTCCATCTTGCTGATGATTTGAACAGAATTATGGGAAATTTCTCCTATCACTCTGTTCATAGTGTGGTCTTGAAAGATCTCAGTTTCGAGGGTTTTATACAGCCTTAGCCCTTCCCCTCTGACTAATCAAGAATTGGGACAACACAATCTCTTCACGTGTATGCACAAAACAGAGGGAGAGGGGTAAGGGGGTGGGGCCAAGGGGTGAACTGGGATTCAACCAAAAACTTAGTGTGCCTTGTCAATGTCTCCACCTTAACCATTTGTTACTACAATTCGAGGCGTTTTGGATTTACATATTGGACACACTTAGTCCTAAATGTCTCAACTAGGACTTTGCTCTAAGACCATCCTTATAGACTCATAATGTATATGACATCCCTCCATTGTATGTAGTGTACATAATTCTGCTCCATCACTGTAGTTTTGGTATCTATTTGGATGTATTTCTATGCTGCTTCAAATATGTGCATTTTGTAAATATGTAGATATCACACAAATGCTGTGGATCTGTCACCACACTCAGATGGGCAGGAAAACACAGAGAGAACACTGTCATTTATTGCCCCTTTACAGTCTTATTTGTAGGTATTTGAAGACAATTTGATCATTCAAGTTTACAAAAATACACTGTAAATACAGTATTCAGTAAATACGTATTGCCTGTCACATGATCCTGCCATTAGTGTTCTATATAAACAGCTGTGTCATGACCCGTCACATGTCTGATGGAGGGTCGATGCCCTAAACCTCACTGTGGTGAATAAAAGTCTTCTTGGGAGCTCACAGGTTGTGTAGATCTTTATTCACTGTTCTTTTGGATCATGCACACCTTTTAGTAACTGGATGTGCATATCATTATCTCTTTCCTAAAATATTCTAACAAATGTGTTTTAACATAGAAGGTGTCTCTTCAGCCTCACACATACACCTTCTGAACCTTAGATTGAGATGGGACCAAGGCTATCAAAAAGTGGTCTTAAGACTGATCTGTAAAACTGCAACACTCTAATCTACTCTCAGATATGACTTTTACTATCATTTTTGCTGTGCTTCCAGGTGAGCTAAAGTCATATGATGTAAACATGGTGTGAGATCATGTCGATCAGTGATTGGTTGATCCATGAACATCACTACATCCCAACATATGTGTCATTATGTCCCATCCACTGCTACTTAAGCAACACTGTCTTGAACTCACCTCTGCTCCGCCAGTTTTACCACATATTTGCATTTCTCCTGGTCTATGTTCAGCTGTTGCATCACTATGCACTGGTAAGCAGAGGGACAACATGCGTATGTGCACATGCTAAGCTCTGCGACTTCTCTCGAGTTAGATATGTATTTAATACCAATGTGACGCAGCACAGAGCCCTGGGAAGCTTATGTGTTCCAGCAGCTCATTATATTCCAATCATACCATGTTCTACATGCATCCTTTGACTCTTGATCAGCCATCAACTCACTCACTCAATCCAAGTTTCTCATACTATGAAGGTTGAAATGCAAATCCACCCCAAGGTTCAGCTCCTGATGAACAATCCTCAAGGGCAATAAATAAGTTGCTGGCGATGCAAAACTATGTTGATCTCTTGTGCTTTCTAATATGCAGAGTGTCTGAAAGAGGTGAACTTTGACAGTTCTGTACATATAACTTCTTGACCACACGCCAAGTTGAGTCTGACTAGACAAAAATGTATCTCCGTTATTAGAAAGAAGCTCTAAATATCCAACTAAAACTAGCCAAAATAGAAAACTCAGAAAATACAGAAAAAAAGATACCCTCCACTCAAACTGGTTACATCTTTCATTGCCTCTTCCAATGGGGTCATGTTCTTTTTTTTTTTTTTAAATCAGTAATATCAGCATCAAAAACTGCTGTTGAAATGTTTATGTGTAATTGTCAGTGCAGCCGCAGTTCTCAACCAGGTAAATGAAAAAAATATGAAATGAAAATATATGGAAAAAAAAGTAAATTGCATCCAAATGACATGTTGACTTGTACAGCACTTATCGCAGGAACTTGATAAAACTCTTTTGCACAAGATTTACAGACCGATTTACATGACCTGTTTGCAGTCAGTAAACCTTGGCGCTCTGTATGTCAGTGACTACAGGTACGTCTGTCACTGTGAGCTAGAAGAAGATGCCATCAGGTGGTGACCAACTTCCATTGGGTGTTTTGAACCATGATGCCACGCCTTCCAGTAAGCGGGTCAGCAGTGATGACCAATCCTCCTGGCCTCCAGTGCCACTTACACTGGTGTATGAATGCGTGTGCAGGACTCTCTTGAAAAAGAGGTTATTAATCTCTTCCTGGTTAAATAAAGGTTAAAAAAAAAATCACTACCCATCTGCTCCTGGCCTCTAGCTCACCTCCTCCCTCCTACGCCAAAGCCAACCAGAGGGTCTCTCCACTGCCTCCCCTAACCTCTGGGCTGCCACCTTCCTCTCTCTTCCTGTTACTCTTACTGTTGCTGTGAGCATGTTTCATGTAGACTGTACTGGGAAGCCCCTGCATCTGACCTCTACTGGGAACAACCAGACCTCCCAGCCTTTGTCCCTACATTGTTGGATCATGTCCTGATACTCGGTGGTTTTCCTCTCTGAGGCCTCTTCACATCTGTCTTCTTAAAGGACCAGGTCACACCCCAAGGATGTTTGAATAACCTGAGGAGGGTGGAGTCTCCTCCCACAGTCTGCCCTCATCTCCAATGGTGGTGCTGTCTACAGGAGGCCTTTTCTGGTCATCTAGGACGATGCTGGTTTCTCCCCTCTCTGATGAACTGAATGGCAGGTGTTCGTCTCATGTGGGGTTGCCACTTCTTCTGTCTCTCCTGCTCCAAGATGTTTGCTAGTGTACTGAGGATCTTGTTGTGGCACCAATGGTACCTCCCCTGGCTAAGGGTTGTCTTATGTCCTGCCAGTATGTGTGCCATTGTTCTTTCTTCCCCACAAAACCTGCACAGTGGGTCGTGCCTCACCCCCCACCAGTGCAGGTTAGTTGGTGTTGGAAGGGTGTCGAACACCTCCAGGAGTATTAAAGAGATATGAAAAGTCTCTAGCCTCCATAGTTTGGGCCATGTGACCTTCCGCTTTGGCAGGTTCCACTTTATATTACATTACATTACAAGTGAACTGAGTGCATGACTAGTCTGGTAGTACTAGTCCTGTGTAAATACTCCTCAAAACTCTTATTTATCCAAGGCTGTAAACATATTACTGTTGTACATTTGGATATTTTAACATGGGCATAAATGGGAATAGAAGGATCTCCAGGCTTATGTTGGCTGAAGGCTGTAATTTGATTACCATCCATAGACAGGCAACTGCTATCGCTGTAGTCAATTAAATATGTTCAATAATTTGATGAATTCCTACCTGGTCATCTTCTGCAGCAACTGTTATTCAGATTTAACACTGTATGGTTTATGAGTTGTTTGGGTTCACCAGGTTAATTTTCTGACCATCAGCTTAAGGAAAATGAATGCCCCTGCCGGTTCTGTCCCTTTGTGTTAATGGTGCATACATGTCATGTGGGAATTGTTGCCAGAAATGACCACAAGCACAGAGTGATAACTGAGTTGCCTTCAAAACTTGAAAAATGTCTAAAATGCTGAAGATGCCATGGTGGTGTGTCCTTGGAAACTGCTGAACTACACAGCACACTTAGTCTTTCATAGTTTAATTGAAAACTAGCAGTGGCTTAATCTGCAAAATGTAAAGGAAAAAAAACTTTTGGCTGAGATCCCAAGATAACAACCTCATAACTATTTTTGTCAGTCTAGAGTTCTATCAGTGTTTCTAAACCTTTTTTGAACAAACGGCCCTTTACGCCATCATGAGCCTCCTGCTGACAAAAACTGCCTGTTTCCTATTGGGGATGCTTAGAAAAGTGACAATGTGTCAAAAGTCTAGCACTACTTTACACTGGTCATTCACACTTTTTTATACTTCTATGTTATATCTACATTCAAAGCGTCCTGCCATCCATCCTATTTCTTTGTGTTATGGGCACTTTCCTCATCGAAAAGCCCACGTGTACCTTCCCCAGAGCTGCGTAACTCTGGTCATTTATTCTCCTTATCTTCCCCCTCCCTTTCCATTTGCCACTCTACCTTGGAGTCGTTTCCTATAAAAGCCTCCCAGGTGCAGATGTCTTATTAGATCCTTATAGGCCGGCTCTATTCGCTCCACTCCAATAAATCTTTCAAAGGCCCCTTGGCTGGTCCACATCTGCACTTGAATAACAATATCAGAACATACCGAAGGGGGACAGAGAGACATTCCATCCTTTGGAATTCTTCCAATCTAGGCAAGAGGAGTATGTATGTTCTATGAGAAGTCAGGAGAACCACATGTTGGATGCACTTAGAGTCAACTGCCATTGATTTGTACTGATGAGTTCCACCAAAGGAGCCACTGGGGTTAAATTAATTTGATGTTGCAACTAATCAGTTAAATAAACTTCAGACCAAAGCTTATGGACAGTGAATTCCTCAATCCATTTCTATTAAATGGGTTACTGAACTGCACATACATCTGAAAGGGAATGTCTACATGCATCAGACTCAGGGTTTCACTTCGATACATCAGTGGTCCAACACTGCAACAATATTATCAATGTTTCTTTATATTTGTATTAAATGCTGTCATCACAGGAGGCGTCTTTCATTTGGCATAGAAGTGGAGACCTGTGGGTCATGCAGATTTAACCAATGACATTTTATCCAGTTGTTTCCTTTGTCCTCTCCTTCACAAAATTTGTTGGATTTTTTTTAGCCTGTCTTCTTTAAAATAAGGGAACATGCTTTAAAAACTAGAGTTTGTACTGCAATTCCAGGTATTAGTAGTTGAAGTGGGTGGGTACACCTACAAGACAACAGTGCAAACCACTGCACCACCATGCTGTCAATACTTAAAGTTAATAAATAACTTAAATAATAAAACATTACACATTATTTAATTAAAATTCTGTTGTTTATTATGTATGACCCTCCCCCAAAAAGGAAGCAAGCAACAAAGAACTCTTGTTGTATTGCAGTGAAAGGTGAGATATGAGTACTTCAGTAAACAAGTAGAATGTTGAAGCATCTACGTGAAAAACAGGTAAATATAAAGACTGACACTTGAAAGACACAGCCATGTAATGTTCTCTACATGATCTGCTCTCAACATGTCTGCTGTAATTTTCATGTCTTATTACTTCACCTAGATCTTGAACACTAAGGCAGAAAGAGATGCAGTCCACTGACCTTTTTAAAACAAAGCTAGGCATTTCTTTGTTTACCATCTTCACCACAAACGGTGACTTTCCAGGGGCTCGTTTCTGCACTAGCTCATTAAATTGTTAAGCCCAGCGCAACAAAAAAAGTGTGAAATGGACACATTTTGTGTTGCACTGGGTTTAATGACATCCTGTTTCTGGACTACTTTGTTAAAAGTCTGTGGTCGCCCAGTTCTGTGTTCCAGGGCTTATTTCAATGCGGACCTCATTGAAATAAGGATATGTTCTTGTACCTTCATTTCACTTTATTTCTGTCATGTATTTCCTTTGAAATATTATCTACACTTCAAAAAGAAGATTTTTAACAGAAGTTTGACAATATCTTTGATGATATCGGATTTTTCCTATGGACATTTTGCACCGACAAAAATAAATTTACTGAGTGAGGATTGATCCGTTCACTGAATTTTATTCTCTGCGTCGATTTATGGATAGATATAGATTAGGTCAGGACATAAAGGACAGAGTGTGTGTGGCTTTGAGAGATGAATGAATGAATGAATGAATGAGAGCAGTATGGGGGCAGAGCTGGTGAATGTGTGTGTGTGTGTGTGTGTGTGTGTGTGTGTGTGTGTGTGTGTGTGTGTGTGTGCGCGCACGCGCGCATGTAATAAGGTATAAATAACCGTGTGGATGAGAGGAATGGAACAGAGTTCAGTTTTTCTATACAGTTTTTGTCAGGTTGTGTGGTGTGGTTAGGACCAACAGTAACTGTTTAGAGCTCTGTTAATAAAGTCACTAGTACAAAACAGCTTTGGTTATCCTTAGATGTCCACCTGCATGCACAGTATGAGTAAATAATTCAATTAAATTCCGTTGGGTGGGGCACATGTAGACAGCTGAGGAGGTACATCTATTCAGATGAAGGTGAGGGAGTCCTTCCAGACACATGAGGGTAAGGGAGAAGGTTCTGGGTCACAAATTGAGTATAATAGTTCATTCTAACCATAATGCGGTCAGATGATCAGAAACAGCCAAAACCAGAATGGAGGGGGATTTCGACTCTACATTACAACCAGAGGTGGGTAATCCCTGCTCCATAGAGTAAAGGTCCTGCCATGCATTTGGTCCAACCACTCACTAAACCAACCCATATTGATGAATACAACTCATCCAGGTAGATGTGATAATTAGTTGCCTGGTTGTCACGACATTCCAGTGCTCTGCATTGGGTCTGGCCAAGCATATTGAGGAAAACTGTTTCTCAAAGCGCGTGGTTGACCCGC
>JAQQZY010053114.1:0-10368 GCA_030068375.1 Ostorhinchus rueppellii | reverse complement strand
GTGAATATTCAGTAAACTCATCCAGATTTTACTCTTGTCTCTGGTCTCGCTTCTGGGTTCATTCTTGGTACATTACAAAAACGAACTCTTTCATTGCAAGGCTTATTTATGACCTTGTATTAGGCACTCTAGCAGTGCTCCTGGGGCATTTTCAGCCCCACAAATTTACATATGTCATTACTGAGGCTCAAAGACCAATTTCTAATGGTCAAAAAATGTGTTCTAGGATTCATTTAAAAAGGTACACCATTGAAGTCCAAAATGTGTCTGTACAAACATAGAGCACAACTGCAGACACACATCCTGAGGGGGACCTAACACTTGACAAAAAGCATCTTCATTATTTTCAAAGAACCATTCAGCAATCACACACTCTGCTGATTTTATCAATAGCACGCAAAGAACAGCCGCTGATCAATAACACACTGCTTTGTAATGTGCTCCCTGACATCCATCACTGCTTGGCCCACTGGTCTGTGTGATTTGGATACTGTATGTATACTGCCTGGCAGTGATATACAGCTACAGGCCAAAGCATGTGGGCTGCCAGAGTAATGACAACTGTAAGAGCTCATAAATTCATATCCTACATGAATCAAGGTTAAATTATGGTCTGAGGGCAATTTATTCAGTCTGAGAAATAGAGCCTCATAGATAAGGGTTACGTGTCAGATTGCACTTATCCTCCCTCTCCTGAGTTTAAGTAGCCCTGAAAGGCTGACAGCCCTTTAGGTTTGATTGCAGCTACGATGTCAGAAAGAGCAGCAGAAGTGCCCTGTATTGATAGAGAAGAGCTGCGGACCGCTGGTGCATCAATACGATATTGAACAGCAGCCAAGACTACAGCTGGAGCATAACACACAGTACACATCAGACTACAGGCATGTACCAGGGAGCAATGAACAGTGTCCCATGAGACTCTGTTTACCATTTATCCTTGAGCTTGCATCATTTTGTCCCACTAAGACTCATGTCCCATTCAGCAGTAACCTCACTCTCAAATGACAGGAAGGGACAGATCCACCTTAATAACGCCGTCATATAAAATGCTGATAAAATAGTAGGGGACAGACATGGATGGGCGGAGCTTTTGCAAAGACGAGGAGGGTTAGTAACACAGAGAGTAATGAGTCAGATTCTCCTACAGCTGTCAGGGTGTGGACATTCCTGGCTGATACATCGGGCTTGTAGGATCAGCCTGGCAGGGATGAGGCACGGCATTGCACAGTATGGTTTGGGTTCGATTAACTAACAAGCCAAAGAATGTTGGAGTTGGAAATAATGAGTGACTGGCATGGATCAGTCTGCCTTTTTAGTGGCCTTATCACAGAGTAGCAACAAGTCATGGAAAACTGACAACTTCACTGACTAATGAGAATGTTTTACCTCAAGTGACTGACTACATTTACATGCACAGAATATGAATGGATGTTTGTTTTTATTCTACAACTAAATTCTAATAAGCTGTTTACATGGTTAATGAAAATGAAAAGTCAGCTAATATTTGTCTTTCCATGCAGCATTGTATATCCCAATAATTTTTGTATTTTCACTAGATTCTTTTCCACTGTGGGAACTACGGATCCCTTTGTCCTTCACTCAAATACCGTCTTGAAGGTCAGCTTTTCAATATTTGCTCATATCCAAAAACCTGTTGATATCATCTCTCATAAAGTGTAAAAGTAGGTGTGTTTCTCCCTCTGACAAGAAATGTGAATTTGGAGAACAGCATGTTTACCAGAGAGCGTCTTTGTCTCTATGCCAGCTGAGCATAAACAGGGGCTGTGTGTTGTAAAACCTGCAAATGAGATGCATATTCTGAATGTGCTGTATACATGCCCAAAGAATTCTTGTAAAGCCAAAAAAATATCAGCATATCCGATATGTCGTATTTGGGAAATGTTAAAAAATAGGGAATCTAATTTGAATATCACTGTGCATGTAGTCAGAGCCATAGCAGTCGATTCCTATTGATTTAAGTGTGACTACACAGCAATAGAAGATTTTCAAAAGAAGCTCTAAAGTGCAAAAATTAACAGATAAATAAGTTGAACTTTTCACTAAAAACAAACACAGTGGAGGTGGACAAAACGTACAATAGATAAGACCAACAAACTGACAATGGCATCGGTCTGTTTAAATAAAAGATTAACTTAATCTACTTTCCAAATCAGATAGAGTTACAAGTGTTGTCTCAGATTAGGAACCAAAAGGCTTTTAAATTAATTGCTCATTTAGCACTCTCACAGGGTACGACCTACATAAATGGCTAATCCTATATATGTTTTGCTGACTTAGTTAAAACCTTTCACAGTCCAGGGTATTCAGGAGCTACATTTGGTGACTGAGGATGTTTTCAGAACATCTTAAGATTTTAAATAACTAGATGGACCATTGCTGGTATGTGATTGTTATTGTTTACCATTAGAGCTGAACGATCTATCGTTTTGGACCGAAAATCGCGATTTCAGACAACACGATTTTCGGATTGTCAAAACCGCTGTTTTTCTCGGTTTTTCTTTCTTACAATTAAGAATTTTTATGTACCTTCTTTTGCAAAAGTGCAATTATTTTGGTGCTGCTGAGCCATTGATCAACATTTTTAATGCCTGATATTTTGTAGATGGGGAAACGTAAAGTAACCAGTTTACTTAAGAAAGAGGCTCTCTTTTTATTTTTACGTTTTTTTTAGTTATTATGACTGTTGTTCCTCAGGCACAAAATGCTAATAAACAGTCCTGCATTTGATTTCCGTTGACTTAAGTTTTCATTCTTGCATTAGCTTTATTGAATTTATTGTCTGAATTAATTTGCACTGAAACTTTGTAAAAAAAAAAAAAAAAAAATCGTCATTGAGAAATCGCAATACAACTCTTTTCTTGAAATCGTTCAGCCCTATTTACCATGTTGGTATGTGTCACTTCCATCACCATTGTTGGTATGTAATCATTGTTTTTTACCATTGTTAGAATGTGACTATCATTACATGTATAGCATTATAAAGTATATAGACTATCATCTTGATAGTTTTTTTTATGTGCTATTCATTAGTTTTGCGAATCTCTTGGGTTTTTTTTCATCAGTATGACTCAGAATAGATGTAACTTTATCATTAAGGAAACTAATTCAATGTCGTCATTTGTATAAATGGGAGAGGGGGTGGGATTTAATAAGTTTTCTTTTTCCCGCTCCTTTTCGAGCAATTCTTATTGAATTTGTTTTGTTATTGCTGATGTACTTGACAAGTGTTTTTTTTTTGTCTTGATAATTTTTAAAAATGTATTTAATTTATTTTTTCCTTAAATTTACAAAATAATTTGTCTATCTGCTCTGTCATTGGCTCTTTGTGTTCATGAATTGTTTTGGTTCTTTCCTTTTGCTCGAAACAAAATAAACTGAAGTACTCGGAGAGCGCAGACCTCACAGTAGTGTTTGTACTTTCCTCCACTAGATGGCGGTGAATGAGCTCATAGGCAGCTCAGTGCCCTCATGCCCCATCTCCCAATGATAAAGAAACCTTTAAAAAATTCCTGGATCCAGACTGTGATCCAGATCACCATCAACATTTAATCACTTGTTCCTTGTCCCATTTCTGACAGTTCCTGAAAATGTAATTCAAATCCATTCAGAACTTTTCAAGTTATTTTGAACACAAGCAGATAAACGCCGGCAAAAACATAACCTCCTTAGCAGCGGTAACAAAAAAAAAAAAAAAGAATGTCTGCATGTACAGTATGCGCATGACTTGCCCTCATGATGCGTGCATATGTAAATCTCATCTGTTGCATCAACAGTGTAGTCAAATCCTCCTGGAGGCAGAATATTTGGAGTGGGATGAGTCTAATTCTTCTGCATGACTTCAGACCATCTGCACGAAGCTCAAAAAAACAACAATATAAGCAAATAATTATCAGTGAATAACTTTCTAAAGATCTTGTGGAGTGAATCCTGCTTCCTCAGAGTTGTTTGTGTCACAGAGTAGTGAGACGGGGGTTAACTCCTTGTCTGCCTGTAACTGAAGCAGTGCATGCTC
This sequence comes from Ostorhinchus rueppellii, assembly GCA_030068375.1. NCBI lineage: Eukaryota > Metazoa > Chordata > Actinopteri > Kurtiformes > Apogonidae > Ostorhinchus > Ostorhinchus rueppellii. The sequence goes on along the minus strand of JAQQZY010053114.1, from coordinate 6,335 downwards.
CTCTTCGTATTTGTGTGGCTTCTCTCCAGGAGGCCTGGCTGCTTCAGTTCTGTGGCATTCATCAAAGGCTCAACCTCTTGCTGGGAGCAGTAATTGGAAAATTCAGAGATCAGGATATTTAGTGCTAATTAGTTGCATTACACAGCAGTAAGGTGACAACTGACATACAGGGCACTCAGAGGGCCCTCTCATCCACCATTTACCATAAAGAGCACAGGGAAAGCACAGATATCAAGACACTGCTTCTAACAAGGGTGACTCTCCGCATCAGAATAGATTTAGAGCGCAAAGTTAAAAAGGTTACTCTAGCTGCCTGGAGTAATTAATCCTTCCAGCCTTTTCAACTCTGTCAAGCCCCTGCATGGTTTTCATGTCTTGAACTATGCTGTTGTCCTGAAATTACTGAAGAATTAAAAGCTAAAAGTCATTTCAGTTTCAGTGCATGAAGGGCAAAGAAGCAGCATGGTTCCACAGAGCTAAAATTAACTTCTCTGCTCACTACCAATAGAACTTAAAATAAAAAAATGAAATTAAAAAAGGCAAGACAATGTCATATAAATATCAAAGCTGTTTGAGTGTCTTACAGTACTTTGTTATCCAGCGGGGGACACAACAAACCCAGCTCACCCTTTGAACATTTAGGGAGACATGTAGGGCAAATAATAAGCTGTCATTTAGAAAGGCCTGCACAAGAGCCGTCTGTGGTTTTAACTGTGATCGACAGGACTGGCATTTGCTGAGTCAACCTCACACTGCAGTAACTAATCCTCACTGGACCAAACTTTAACCTCAGCTAACATCTGCCCTGCTCAGTCAACAGCTTCCCAGTACCTACTCATTATTTTCCACATTTGTACTGAACCTGAGAGAAGCACTGAAATGTAGAGAGCCAGAACTCATTATGGGATACAGCATACAGCACAACTGAAGGCTCTAATTCTATAGTTGTAACAATAAATAAGGGCAGTAAAAACCTATTCAGTGGCAAGAAAAATGTATGTGAACCCGTTGAAATGGTCTACTTTTCTGTATGAATTGCTGTGAAAACGTGACCTGATCTACATCCAAGTCACAAGTACAGACATACACAATACACATATACACTAATAATTGTAACATTTCATGTATTTATAGAACACAGGTCTTAATAATAACAACAATGGATTAGATTTTTATAGCAATTTTCAAGTCACCCAAAGCACTTTACATTATTGATCCATTATTCATTCACTCTCACATTCTCCCTCTGATGGTGGTAAACTACATTTGTAGCCACAGCTGCCCTGGGGCAGACTGACAGAAGCGTGGCTGCCATTTCACGCCTATGGCCCCTCCAACTATTCCTAAAGCAGTGTGGGTATATGCCTTCTTCGGAGTGAGAACGTGTTGCGGTGGCACTGGAGGTAAGGAGAGTGAAGTGTCTTGCCCAAGGACGCAACAGACTGACTTGGAGAGAGCGGGATCCAAACCGCCAACCTTTCGGATATTGGACTGGCTCTTCCACCTGAGCCATAGCCGCCCCCTACTTAAAACACTGGACATTGGACATCCTGTTTGTCAATTCCTGAGTCAATTTTGCTATTTTTGGAGTCATTTGCCTGTAGGTTCACTTTTTTTTCCCCAAGGAGCACAGTTAGTCTTTAAAAGCTGTGTTCCACAGACTTCAATACTATAATTATTTGTTTTGCACGAGGTAAGAAAAATTTTCATTATGTGCACATGTGATTTGGATGCAGGTCGCATCACAGGTCGCATTATGACCAATTTATGCAGAAAACTATAGATCAAGGGTGTCAAAGATGCGGCCCAGGGGCCAAAACCAGCCCGCCAAAGGGTCCAATCCAGTGCGCAGGATGAATTAGTGAAATATAAAAACGACACTGAAGATATGAACAATCAAAGATCTTAAAATAATTTTACGTAGATTCAATCTAAAGTGGCTCAATAAAAAAGCCATCATAATAAACTATAAATAATGAAAACCAAAATGTTTACTCTAAGTGTAAAAAAAAGTTAAATTACACAAAAATGTTTACAGTTACAGGCTAGCCTTTAATTAAAAAAAAAAAAAGTAAATAACCTGAACAAATATGAACAATCTGAAATGTCTCAAGTTTAATTGTATCAATATTCTACGCGTTATTAAATGTTTTGTGTATTTGTAGATCCACTGTGATCTGTACGTTATAATGAACATGTGAAAATGAGAAACTGAGGCCAAATAATTGCATAAATTGTAAAAATTACTCTTTTTTCTTAATACATTTCATTTTGTTCATGTTTTTCCTCATGTTTTTAAAGGATAGTTTGTAGATATAAACATTTTAATCATACAATTTTATTTTTTCCACACTAAAAGATAGAAATTACACATATAATTGTGGAATTGATATCATCTATATACAGTTGTGTTATTATTTTAATGATCTGGCCCACTTCAGGCCATATTGGGCTGTATTTGGCCCCTGAACTAACATGAGTTTGACACCCCTGCTATAGATCTTCACAGAGTTGACATACCTTTTATTTCTGAATATATACACAATAAAAGGGATTCAATTTAAAAGAAGTTAAAATGCCAGTTCATTGTAAATTTAGACAGTTGCATTGATTAGCAATATTATTTTCTTGTTCCGTGAAAACAAACTTCAATTTCTCTACAATTTTGATAATTTCAGCCCCCCCCTTTCCTTTTTATTTATTTATTTTTTAATCTTTCTGTCACAACTTTGGGGACCAGCATTTGTAGAAAGTCCAACCCCTTTTTGTTTGTCTTTTACAACCCAAGGAGAAATGAACTTTTTATTTGTATTTATTGAAGTAGTATTTGTATTTTACGCAGTAATTCACTTATCATGGAGAGGGTTACAATACATTAGTGAACTTTAAACCACTGTGCAGGTGTGTGAGTGTGTCTGAAGAGCATTCATCAGCAGTTGTCTGGGTGGAACTTGTGTGTCACCCTGCTGGAAGTCAGGTGTGTGTGTGTGGAAGGTCAAAGGTTGACAAATGTGCAGCCTGTTTTTGCTGACACATTAATTATCATGTCTTTGTCAGCAGAGAGCATATTTGGCAGAGGGCAGAGGTTATTATTCAGGCAGAAATGCCAAAATTTCACCCATGATGGGGCAGATGAAGGAGGTCAGTAGGTGAAAAACCTGTGAATAATATGAACTTCAATGTGTAATATGAAATATACATAATGAGAGGCTGTGAGGATCTGGGGATGAGTGTAGAGGTTGTGGGGAGTCTGGAAGGTACATAAATATCAATATTATTGAAATGGAGGTAACTACAAATCCACAGGGACCCCTTCTGTTATTAGTTAGTCTTATTATTATTCATTAGTAAAAGTATTTGTGTTGCAAAACTGTCTGCCCTGCAATCATTAAAAAAAAATGCCATAGAGGTTCCAAACACCCCCCAGTACTCAGGGACATTACATCATCGGTTACTTTAGGTGTTATTCATCCCATTTGTCCAAATTTTTTCAACCTTGATTATTTTTCTTGAGAAATATGGCTTCTCGAATAGCTCAGCATTCAAATGTTTGACTCACTGTCTGTCTAAATTCATCTGGTTTTAATGCATGTTCAGCAATTATATTTGTGTCTCATCCTCTGTATTACTGTTGCTGTTATGACTGTAAAAAAAAACGTACGTTTGTACCTTAACTTAATTTTCCAACTCATAATAAGATACATTCTTTAGTTTATATTAATATAGAAATGACCTCTGTGGGTGTGCTTATGCTTTTTCTCATTTATTTATTGATGTTTTTGCTTCTCTTCTTTACTCATCTTGTCCTCATTTTCACATTATTTGCTTTTATGTTCTTTTGATTCATTCATGTTTCCCCGATGGGTCTCTGTGGTGCTGGAGGGGTGAAGGTGGGGACACCCTGGATCACAGGTGTCAAACACAAGGCCCGGGGGCCAAATCCAGCCCGCCAAAGGGTCCAGTTCGGCCCTTGGGACAAATTTGTGAAATTCAAGAAATACACTTAGATATTAACTATCTTACAATCAATTTTAGTTCAGGTTCCACATTCAGACCAATTTAATGTCCAGTGGGCAGGACCAGTAAAATACTAACATAATAACATATAAATAATAACAACTCCAAATTTTTCTCTTTTGTAAATGTAAACAGTTTCATGTATTTACACTAAAGTAAAGTATGACTTGGTAAAAAATGTGAATAACCTGAACAAATATGAAGAACCTAAAATGTCTTAAATGAAGTAAACACAATTTTAACACGTTCTTCCTGTTATTAAATGTTTTGTGTATTTGTAGATTCACTGTGATCTATACGTTATAATGTACATGTGTAAAAGATAAACTGAGACGTAATATTGTTAAAATTACACTTATTTTTTCAGTTTGTTCATGTTATTCACATTATTTGAAAATTTCATTTTTAGATGTAAACATTTTCATAATTTAACTGTACTTTTTTCCCCACTCTAAAACGTAAAGAAAAGGTTTGAGTTGGCATTATTTATATATTATTATGCTATTATTTTACTGATCCGGCCCACTGCAGATTAAATTTGGCTGAACGTGGCCCCTGAACTAACATGAGTTTGACACCCCTGCCCTGGATGGAATGCAAGTCGGTCCCAGGACTGACATATAGCGATGACTAACCATTCACTGTTACATTCACAACAACAGGAAACTTTAGAATGACCTGTTAACACACTGAAAGGAAACTGGAGCACCCAAAGAGGACAGGGAGAATCAGAAAACTCCACAAACAAAGGCCAGAGAAAGACTGGGGAACATCATAGTGTGAGCCGACACTGCCAACCACTGCCCCATGCATGTGTGGTGCTGAACATCTTCATCAGTAAAAGTATTTTTATTGTATTATTATTATTTTTTTTTAAGTCAATAAATATGAAGAAAAATGCCCAAAATACCAAAACTGTTTAGGCTAAATCCTTTGAAGCGTGAGGTTTTGATACTTTCAATACTTTGTTCCATCAACTAACAAACTGAATGTGTTTGGTTTTGGACGTGTAGTTGAATAAAAAGGGATCATTTTGTCCAATAAACAATTTACTGTCAAAATAAATGGAAAATCATCCCTCAAGGATACCATTTTTCATATTTTGGCCCTAGTCTCATTTCACTGTGCTGACATGTGAACTCATACAAGACACACTATATGGACAAAAGTATTGGGACACGTTGAATTAGGTGTTTCATTGATAACAAGGTGGTGGGCTAGAATATACAGTAAAAAAGACAAATGACATTAATTTATACTGTGATAAACACTTGTACTCCGTATTCATCTTCATCTGCTTATCCGCGGGGGCAGCAGCTTTAGCGCAGAAGCCCAGACGGCCCTCTCCCCCGCCACTTCCACCAGCTCTTTCAGGCGTTCCCAGGCCAGCCGAGAGATATAGTCCCTCCAGCGTGTCCTGGGTCGGCCCTGAGGTCTCCTCCCAGACGGACATGCCCAGATCACCTCCCCAGGGAGGCGTCCAGGAGGCATCCTCACCAGATGCCTGAACCACCTCAACTGACTCCTCTGGACATGGAGGAGCAGCAGCTCTACTCCGAGTCCCTCCCAGAAGTCCAAACTCCTCACCCTCTCTCTAAAGCGGAGCCCGGCCACCCTGCAGAGGAAACTCATTTCGGCTACTTGTACCCACGACCTCATTCTTTTGGTCATTACTGTGATAAACACTGATAAAAATATGATGTCATTAAGGTTAACTTTATTTTTCAACTTTGACAGAAAGAGTTTTTCTTCACTTATTTTGATTCAACTTTTTTTCTTTTTATCACAATTGCTTTATGATTCTGTGTTCGACCTCGAAATCAGGGGTGTCCAATCCTGGTCCTCGAGGGCCAGTATCCTGCATGTTTTAGATGTATTCCTCTTTCGGCACACCTGATGGTCATTATCAGGCTTCTGCAGAGCTTGATGATAGGCTCATCATTTGAATCAGGTGTGTTGGAGGAGGAACACATCTAAAACATGCAAGATACCAGCCCTCAAGGACCAGGGCTGGACACCTCTGCTCTAAATGTTCCTCTTTCCACACTGGGTTTTTGGAGGTTTTCCTTGCTGAGAAGGAGGGTCTAAGAACGGGGGATGCCTGGGACATGAATCCATTTCCTTCATCTACTGTTTATTTGACTGCTGTTTTCATATCCAACTAATTCTGTAAAGCCCTGTGAGGCAACTTTGCTGTGATATAGAATTCTACAAATGAAACTGAATAGAAGTACATTTATGAACTAGAAAAGCACTCAGAGCGCAGACCTCCGCCAAGGTAGTGTTTGATCTTCACCAAAATGTAATCGATTGGTCCT
>JAQQZY010053041.1:0-10371 GCA_030068375.1 Ostorhinchus rueppellii | reverse complement strand
GCCAAGGCAGTGTTTGATCTTCACCAAAATCTAATCGATTGGTCCTTGTGTCATTCCCAAGCTATCCTGAAAATTTCATCGAACTCCGTCCATAACTTTTTGAGTTATTTTATACACAGACAAACAGACAGACAAACGCCGGCAAAAACATAACCTCCTTGGCGGAGGTAATTATAAGTGGAATAAAATCAACTGCGAACAGAAATGTGTTGAAGCCTTACTAAGATAAGATAAGGTAAGATATAAAAGACAGAAGAAAGTACAGAATAGAATGAACTCATCGCAAATAAATAGTTAAAGAGGAACATTAAAAGAGCAAAACATATAAAACCTAGAATGTAAAATCTCAGTTATTTACATCATACATTGGAAGAGTGGATATGAATGAATGATAACACTGATCTACAGGGAAAAAGCCTTCAGAATAAAAGTGGTGAAACTTTACCAAGTTTGAGCCACTAATAAAGAAAAATGAAGTCAAAAATGCTTGTTGTAGTTTCTGAGGTATAGTCTGGGGTCAAAATGAGAAATTCTGAGAATTAATGAGAGAATGGGTTTTACTCAAAAGGAATGTTTGTCTCAGAGCTACTAGATCTACTTCAAAATACTCTGCATTTTACACATTCACAAGACATTCACATCATAGGTTTTACTAGAAAATTTATAAATCTGTTGTATAAATGTACAAAAACCAATACATATATTTGTGTAATAACAATTTGTCTTGTACACTGAAAATATCAGCTAATTGACATTTTTATGATTTGTTTTCCAAGTAATCTTATTAATGTATGTGAGATTCAGCACATGAGGCAGATCATTTTTAATAATAATGTATGCATGTGATATAATGAAACACAATGTCACACATCAACAATAGACGCTAGTTAGGTGAATTCACTGAAAAATGTCAAGTATTTTAAGTCCAAATGTTCTATATTAGACCTGTGGTGGCGTTACTTCCTCAGGCATCATGATGTTTTTGCATTTGCACGTCTGCCCTTTTTGCACATGTTCTCCAAAAAGGTCAAGAGACTGGTGCTGCTGCTGCCACACAGGATGACAGGAAAGGCCAGGGCTTATCAAAACAGCTAAGAAATAATAAATACATACAATAAAAAACTGTGCAACTTCTTTTGTATTGGCCAAAATGTATAGAAAGTGTAGTTTGAAAAATAGAAAAATGTAGTTTCACTAATTTGCGGGAAAGAGAACGACAAAAGAGGTTCAACTCCTTGAAGGATGTAGCTGAAGTACCAGGGAATATTCTGCATATAGTGCACTTCTTCCAAATGCTGGAAGTCATTGGTTTTGGGCAATTTCCAGTCCAAGACCTCAGCTTTTCCCTTAATTAATGAAATATTTCCATGGCTTATATGCCAAGTAGAAAAATGTTTCTGTAAAACCATATTCTCCCAGGGCTAGTATAACTTATGGACCACCAGTGAGTTGAAAATAAATCCCTGACGCCTGTTTTTCAGTCTGGGTTTTTTCCCCTTTGAATTTAGTGATATTATTCCCCTTTTCGTGAGAGCAATGTTCAGCGCTTACAGAGAACCGATGAAAGACAGAAAGTGTCATTTTCTGTCACTTTAATGCAACTCATCCTTATGATCATGCTTGGAGATGTAAGACTTGAGTTTGATTTCAGTGAATGCCACAAGAAACGCTACTGAATTTCAAGCAAAAAAAATATATGTAAAAGTTTATCAATGTAATCAAGTAATTTATCATCACTAGTGCAGCAGCCATTATCCTTGACCTGTAAATAGACTGAATAAATATGTCGAAGAAATAAAAATTGTTAAAAATGTTGCATATCCAATCAAATCCCAGACATATCGATTTGTACTAGTATCATCACAAGATGTCTGTGTCCGTGGAAATATAGCGGAAACTTGCAGTCTAATTTTTATTGTATAAGTTACAGACATGACCGAGTTGTATCGAGTTAAGATCATAGATGACCTTTGTGATTTTTACAAATAACTAGAGGTCCACAGGTAATATGAGTCCAGTGTGAATAGGGCTTTAAGTTCCATATCATAACAAACTTCAAAACAAAATAATGAGGTTATAATCCCTTCTGACTGGAGAGGTAATCCAATTATACTTGGCATGCACTGAATTGAATTATAGTGATGAATACATGGTGTATTATTGTGTAGCCGTGTCCAAAAATCCCTGGATTATTGTGTGTTTGAATTTAGTGCTTAAGACTGTGTTTCTAAAAATGTGTGTCAGGACCCAAAATAGGTCTTTGAGCTGTTTTTAATTCAGGTGACAATTGTCAGAATCTATTGTGACTCCACAGTCCTGGGCAACGAAATTATGGTGCATGGTTCACAGTATAAGAACATGAATAAATACACACTAAAATACTATAACGATAATAGTAATAATGTAATATAATGTTTAAATCTGAATTAATTTTCCGAATAAAAAGAACAGTGACATAAAAAGGCCATATTTTGTCAGTGAAAAGTTGGTTTGTTCAGATTTGCTTTTGAATTGTGTGTTAATGTGTCTGTCACTTGTTTATTTTTTTTGTTCTGTCCTCGTCGTAAAAATGTAGATATCATTGTAATTCATGGCTCATACTTTTTAGAAATTTGAAGTCAAAATTGATTTGACTGGCCTATTGCTTGGATTTTAATTGTACATATGCTGGTATTTGCTTTTTGGGGACTGATTTTAGTGCAATTTGATAATTTCAATGAAAGTACACATATTTTTACATACTTGTACAGAAGCGCCTACACTGTGGAGCCTTCTGCACGTGTACATACTGGTCTGAATCTCAGGAACAGAAGGGCTGTCAACCATAAATAACTAGAACATACTGTACTGTAACCGCTGGATTTAAGGCTTGTCTTTATGCACTCGTCCAAATTACAACACCCATCATTCTGTTCTTTGAAACAAGCAGGGACAGCAGGGTTTCCACACATTCCATGTTATGAACGCTCAGCGTAACCAGTGTCAGTGCATACTGTTTCATGTGCCATAGTAACACCACTAGTACTGCTTCAACTGCTGTTACTTGTTATAACTGCAGCTGTCACCAGCAGTACTGTTACCATTACTAGGACTCACAGTAGCTCATGAAGCTCAGTATACATGGGCATTTTATATTTATTTTTAGCATAATCTCATTAAATACAGGCATTAACAGCAGGTCTTAAATAAACATGCAACTGCCGAAGTAAGCACATTGTCAGTTTGTGCTGGATTTAATTGTTTATTTTTGTTTATTGTTGTTTTTGGTTGTGTTTGTTTGTTTCTTTGTTTGTTAGCACTTTAACAGCAAACCTACTACTTCAATTCATACCAAATTGAGTTTATAGATCTGCTTACATTTTGGGAACAGTAGGTCAAAGTTTACATTTTTAATTAATTTTTTTAATATCTTATTTTTTCTTGTTTACTTATATATAATGAGGGAAATTTCACATGTCTGTAGCATCTAAACTATGGCTTAAATTCATACCTAACTTGGTTTCTAGATGACCAGTGACCCAGAATAGATCTGATTACATTTTTGGAAAAGCAGGCCAAAGTAAAGAGTTTTTGTGAATATTTAAAAATCTTTTTTCTTCTCCCATTTACTTATAATGCACAACAATTTCAAATGTCTATAAAAACATACATTTTGTTTTGATTTATTTCAAACTTGGCACATATATAGAGGCCATTGATATGCTGACATCACCACATACATAGACATGATGAAATCAGCTGGATTGATGCCAAAATAAGAAAGAATACATGTGAGGGGCGGGGTTTGTTGTGCCTGGCATCACTTGTTTTTAGCATAATCTCATGAAATACAGGCATTAGCACCATCCCTCAAAACAATATGCAACTGCTGAAGTAAACACATTGTCCTTTTGCACTGCATGTTATTTGTGAATTACTGCTGTTTTTATTAGTCATGTTATTAACCTTTTAAACTGTTATTACACACAGAGCTGATAGGAAACTGCAGAATTAAGTGAACAATCTGGGGAGAAATTCCACATGGACGTGAAACAGTGAGTGATCTTGCCAACGACTAGGTTATTTTTATCTGTAGGTACACATCAGTGCTGTGAACAAGGACCACTTAATGGGCTGAAAACCTGATGCTGTTGATAGATCCTGAATGTGTGGCCTTGAAACACCATTTGTGTTGAATAAAGGAGGCTCTTGTGGACTCAAATTGGGAGGTTTTAGTGCAAATAACTGCGTAAATGTAACCTTTGAGATAGGCAATCACACAGGCTGTTTGAGACAGCTGATAAATGATATTTGTTTTGTACTTTGAGGATAAGGATGATAAGGTTTTACACTTGTAACTGTATATGTCTGTCCTACTTACAATGTCTGGAAAGTCGATATGTTCTCTACCTTTGAGTATCGATCAAATAAATGGCGCCCTGTTGTGGACATACAGTCACAGCTCTTTTCTGTCTCACTAATGGAGAAATCACTGACCTATGTATCAGCTTACCATATAGGTGTGTAAATATTACTCTGGTGTCAGTGCATTTTTATACACGTGTTTAATTCAGCCTGTGAAAGTGAAACATACCTTCTCTATCAAATTCAAAGTGATTTTTTTTCCCTGGCAGTGTTGGACAAATTTCATGCTGATTGTTTAGAACTTGGAAAAAAAAAAAAGTCCATTATTATACACATTGTAAAAGCTGAATCAAAATGACTCCAAGGTAATCCATACGGACCCAAACAGCCATCCACAACCAAAACCATCTGATCTAAAGTGTTAAAACAAAAAAAAAAAACAGAATCAGTATCCTATCAATACATGTAAATAATTGGTGTAAAATACAGTTTGTCGTCTTTTCATGGTCATTAGATATGACCCATTTGGACGTTCACAGACTGTGTAGTTACCATGGAAACACTGTCATCTTCTAAAACATTGATTCACCAGTAAAACCCATGGAGTTGGATCAATGACAGTGGATGGACACACTTGTTTTTCTGTTCAATTAATGATGTATTTTGCTGGAAAAAGTCACTTTTTCTTCAGTTTTCTCTGTTTTTGATAAAATTACCATCAACTTTAGTCTGAGCTTTTATGTACTTTCACATGATCAGGAAATTAAATACAGGAAAATACCTGATGTTCACTGAAAAATGCAAAATACAGATGATAATGCCATAATTAATGGTGTTAAATCACATAAGAAAAGCTAAAATATTTTGAAACTACCACAAAGGTAGCACTGGGTCTTTATGGCTTAATACTCTAGAGGGTTGAGATAGCAATATAAGCTTCTTTTTTTTTGTATAATTTATTACTAGAGTCAGTTCTTTTGTGTATTTGTGTTTTTGAGCACAATATACTCAGAGCACGTACAAAAAAGATAATAATGATACTTGTGTTTTACCCAAATGCACTTACAAAAATGTAAATACACATACTCTGCAGGGGGACTGGAGGATGCATTAAGTACGTGACCTTTTCTCGCTAAATGCTCAGCTATAGAGCATTCATGAATATTTAGCAGAGCCTTTGGACACATCCTCTGTTTAGTCAAGACTGAGTGTTCATTCATTCAATTCAATCGTAGTAAATGTGGGCTCTAAAACCCTTTTTTATGCAGCTGTTACAGTACATTGAATGGTTTAGATTATTCGTGTCATATTTAACACCTTGCTCAGTATTTTTTATCTTCTGTGCTTTTATTGTTTTATTTTTCTTAGCTTCATTGCACCATTGAATTGAGTTGTCTTTGTAAATTTGCTGTTTTCACCCTCACATATTTATTATTTTTTATATTAAATTTTGATATTCGATATTGATAGATGCAGGTGTGTTTTTCTTTCTATTTTCCACCACCGAAATACCTTGAAGTTAGTCGAGTGGGACCATTGAAGAGAAGGTTATGGGTCATTTGGTGCTTAACCATGCGTACAGTGTAGTCAGCGTTTCTGCATTTCAGTAATATGGTATGTCATCTGTCTTGCAGTCTTCTGATCTGCTGGCATGTTACGGCAGCTTTTTGGCTCTGAAAGCAACTGTCTGTATGCGTGGGTTGCTTCCTAGATGGCACGTTTTTCCAGTCTGTAGCTACAGTTTACACAGGTGTCTTGGAAATATCGCCTGACTTATATGGGAACAGGGCAGGAAAAAAAGTGGGGTGACGTCAGTGGCGGCACCAGAGGAGGAGGATAGTGGTGGGAGGAACGAGAGTTGGCAGCTGCCCACACTCTGTGTATCACGTTTTGCGTCAGTGATGACCCACTAAACTCCTATTCGAAATCATGTCAATATTATTTATAAGTTTACAAGCATAGTGACTAGAGTACAAATGTGATGCTTGGTTTTTTTTGTTTGTTTTTGTGTGTGTGCATGTGTGAAGTTGAGAGATTAATTTGTATTTTAGTTGTATGAGATCTATTAAGTGTCATTAATGTATTTCAGTTTAAAAGTTAAAGGGGAACCTGATGGAAAACTGGGAAAGTCCCCTCATTAACTGAGTGACATAGAAAATTCCTATAAGAAAAGCAGAAGCTAAGTATAAAGGTTTCCATCTCTATTTTCCCTCCTTGTGTTTGATTCCAGCTGAGCAGCAGCAGGAGAATGTGGGTCAGTCCCAGTCACACTGAAAAGCTTTCCTCACTTTTTATCAACATTTTTTCTTTAACCAAAAGGTCCTCACAGTTTAAAATATGGGAGCTCTGACAGGGAAGTAGGTCACTGTTACAGCATTATATAAGCATTAGGTAAGTCGATAGCCAAAACCCCATTTGCTTTCACGTGCCTGTTATACTTACAAACTTTGAACACAGCTGGAGATTTAGCGCCATTCACTGGTAACCTCTGGCCTGTGCACATGTTCACATAGAAACAGATGACTGCAGAGCTGGCCTGAGCATTTTATGGAAGAGGAAGAGGAAGGGGGGGGGGGACTAGATGATGAAATGCCGGCAGTTGTCTGAAATGTTTTCAATATGAATAGGTCACAGTCGGATTCTAAAATACCTCAAGCATTTTTCCACAGTTAGATGATTTTTAAAAATAATATCCACCCATTGTTGCAACTACATTTGTTGGTCATCTTTAGTGTGGTTCACAAAAGGAAGACAGGAGTTGTTCCAGATACTCTTTTCAGCTGCGTTGCTATAAAACCAGCAGGTTTTACAAGTGACGCCAATAAAAGAAAACCTTTAGAAGACCTGAAAAATCACAAACCAGACCGAAATTCACACTGACTTCAGCCTTTCGGCTTTTCATGATACTGAAGTCTTTCGTTTTTTTTTTTTTATCCCATAAAAACCCAAACATCCACAGGCGACCAAAATCATTTACTGATGTAAAATGTGTAATAGCTTTGATCCACTAATCCTATCAATACATGCAAATAACTGGTGTCAAATACAGTTTACCATCTTTTCATGGTTATCAGATATGACCCATTTGGACGTTCAGAGGCTCCATAGTTACCATGGAAACACTGTCATCTTCTACAACACTGATTCACCAGTAAAACCCATGGAGTTCAATCAATAATATTGGATGGACACACTGGGTTTATGTTCAATTAATGATATATTTGACTGAAAAAAGTCACTTTTTCTTCAGTTTTTTCAGTTTTGATATAATATCTTTGAATTTACTCTGAGCACCTAACTTAAGTATAGGAAAGGAAATATAGGAAAATACATGATTTACAGTGAAAATGTGAAATATAGAAGATAATATTGTAATAAACCGTGATAAATCACTTAATCACTTAAGAACAGTTAAATAGAGAAAAATTCATTTTGGAACTGCCACAAAATTAGCACTGGGTCTTTATGGGTTAAAGTCATTTTTACCCTCTGAATGAAGCCCACAAAATAAGACAGACATGAAAGACAGAGTGTGAAATGCAGTTCTCCACCTGCTCTGAAAGCACCTCAAACACATTTGCCCCAGAACATGATAATCACATATACATCTAATCTAATATGCAGGGCTTCCACTTCCTACATTACCCTAAAAATATCCATGCCCATGTTCTGTAGCTGCCTAGACATGCTAATGGGGTTTCTACACGTATGCGATACTGGCTGTTGCCTCACAGACGTATAATCATGCCAACATGTTCTGTATTGCCTGAAGCTGTGCTGATTTATTAGTTGTTGCCACAGTTTTCTACTGTTTGCTTTGTGTTATTGAATGCAGGTGTGGTCTGTGACATGTGTCCTTGTTGACAGTGAAGATTTTCCATTACACAAGAGATTTACATTAATGCTTGACAAGAACCAGAATCTCGCTGGTTTCATTCCTCTAATTTGTTGTTATTCAGTGCTGTGTATACACCTCAAACTCTAACGACAGAACAAGTCACATTTGTTCACGCTGAATTATTAATGTTGCATTTGACGTCCGCTTTTTCAGATTTCAAGGTTGATGCACTGAATGTATCTGCAGTCTTTCACATCACTGTCAAGGTTCACTCTGATGTTTTTCATGTATCAGATCCGGCTGCAGAGGAAGAAAGTACAAACCATGCGGGCTCCTCTGCAGCAGCTGTGGAGTTGCTGAGGAAACGCAAAGGAGATGAGGAGAAGAGGTCAAATATCCGGTAAGAGGAGTGTGATGCTGCTTGAAAAGAAAAAATTATTTTAGTGTGATTTTAGTGAATTTGCTCTGAGGGGATCAGTAAAAATAATCTATATTTGTTTCTGTATTTGTGTCATTTTACTCTCAAATAATGTGTATGTCAATTCTTCTTGCAGGGAGACCTTTGACATCCAAATGGATGATGAGCTCAGCAGGTAGGCTAATGCCATTGCTTGATTTATACTAAAAAAAAAAAGTGTATAAATAGAAAATATCCCTCATTCCTCTTTAATTTGCAGATCTGAAGGGGAAGACCAGCAGGTGAAAATGAAGTGCTTCAGGTGATTCTATTTTTATACCCAGTAATTATACCATCTGTGTCCTCTTCTCCGTTAGAATGACCCAAACAGCTATTTTAGTGTTATAAAGACTTTGAGCTGCTTAAAATAACTGTATTTTGAACTTTTCTAATTATTTCAGAAATAGATGGTGTAATTTATGCTGTCTGATTGCACCTACAGGGAGCCTCACCGCCAGATTGAAAAGCGGCGGAGGGATAAAATGAACAACCTCATTGATGAGCTTTCTGCAATGATCCCTGCATGTCAGCCTATGGCTCGAAAACTTGACAAACTCACTGTGCTGCGGAAGGCTGTGCAACATCTGAAAGCCCTGAAAGGTAAAGTTAAAAAAAAAAAAAAAAAAAAAAGACCCCACACCCAGGATTGGCTGCTTGCCATATTGAGGCTAGTAAATCTATGAAGTCACTCACTAAACTTGCCAAGTAGTAAAAAAAAAAAAGAATTACAGACAGAGCTTTTTTCTGGAATTTTTTAATTGAGGATGTGGGTGAAACTCCAACAGCTCAGTTTTCCTCAAGTACAGAGAACAAGACTAATAAAAAGGGCTATTTTTTACATACAAGTTTTCAAAAGACATCACTAGAGTACCATAAGTGTTGACCACATCTTTGATGTTACTTAGTTGTTTAGTTTAGTTTTATTTTGAGCACATAAAATCATCGGATAACAAAGAACAATCCAATAAGGACCAATTTTCCACCAATTTTCTGACTTCGAAAAGCAGACATAAGTAGTATAACATACAGACTCCCATGCCCTTTTTACAAACTAATAATTACATTGATTCAGTTTCTTTTGCTTTAACGCACTTCTTTTTTTTTTACAGTTTTAAAATAACATCCATGCAAACCATTTATTGTACACTTTTTTAATTGCCTCACACACAATCAGATTTGCATAATGAAACTTTTAAAATATAAACTGTAATATTTATTTGCACTTTACTGATTTACTACAAATACAATTATTAATAAATATGTTAATATCTCCTAATCATGATAATCTATTAATGAATTCATTACAAATAGGCAATTCACAATGATATATTATTTTATTTTATGCATTATTCTATATTATAGCTAGATATTCATTTATTCAGATAAAGTTCTATATTTTGTTATAATGTTGGATTGATACATTCTTTTAAATGCACAAATTTAAGAAGACATTTTTAAGTTTTGGTCCAAACTATTCCAAAGATGTCCCCCTCTAACAGAGATGCACTGATAACAAGTGGTGCCAGGCACAACAAACCCTGCACCTCGCACATTTCTCAACCATTATAAGTAAATGGGAAGATTTTAAAAATTCAGAAAAAAATTGAACTTTGTGTTCTGTTCCCAAAATGTACTGAGATCCTTTCTGGGTCACTGGCATTCTATAAAGTCATTTTGGCATGAATTCAACTAATAGTTTTGCTGCAACAGATATGAAATTTCATGCGTTCTA
>JAQQZY010053031.1:0-10371 GCA_030068375.1 Ostorhinchus rueppellii | reverse complement strand
TGTGGGAGGAAACCGGAGTACCCGGAGAAAACCCACGCAGACACGGGGAGAACATGCAAACTCACGCTAATAATAATATATATGTAAATAAACACTACTTATGTTCGTCATGTTTATAGAATGACTTTTCGTGTCATCTCACAATAATAAATCGAGTTTGTGATTTAAGAGAAAAACCGACATCACGCACTTCTGTTTTTTCAACATTTAGTAAATATCGATAAAGTTTTACGTATAAGCCTAATGGAAAAGTCACTGTTGATACAAAAACATCGACAACACAAATAAAACGCTGTAAATGAGGATGTGTATCTAGAATCATGGATGTTTTTATCTGAGTTTCAGCTCATTTCATTTCTTCTGTTTTTTATTTTATTTTTTCTTTGCCTGGATGTGGGATTCAGAGGTGGCATTGGAGTAAAATTAGATGGTTTTTAACACAATGTATACGAGTTTGAATTCAGTTTGGATCCAAATGGATGCATGTGAACTCCATGGGTTTTACTGGTGAATCAATGTTGTAGAAGATGACGGTGTTTCCATGGTAACTACGGAGCCTCTGATCGTCCATATGGCTCATATCTGATGACCATGAAAAGACGATAAACTGTATTTTACACCAGTTCTTGACATGAATGGATGTAAATACTGGATCTGTTGTTATTCAACAGTTTAGATCAGTCGATGGTTTTGGTCGCCACAAACTGAACGAACCCTTGTGGAGCTCATAGTCCACTCCACAGAAGGACACCCTGAGGTAAAAGCCCTGTTTGGTGTCTCCAGGTGATTTGCACGTTCCTGTGTGAAGAGGCCAGTGAAGCTCTGACAGAGAAGACCTTCATCCCTGCTGTCCGGGCGTTCATGGTCAAACAGCTCCTCTCAGGTGTCCATCCTCTCTAACCTTGGGTCACTTGCGTCCGTTGACCTCCATGACCCGTCCTGACCCGGTGCTGTTCATGCTTTCCACAGGTCGACTGAGATACACCGAGGTGCTGTCGTCTGACCTCCAGAAGAACGCTCTGGCTGCTCTGCTCAGACTGGGCGCCGTGTTGAAGACCAAAGGGTAGGTGGCTCAGTGGGACTGTGGTCTGTTGGACAGCGTTACTGTGGGTTATCATCTCTGTTCTGGAGGTGCTCTCAACTTGAATTTTGTTTTATTTTTTAATCCATGACTGATTTTAAATGTTCTACTTCTAAATTTCTAAAATATTTTTCCCACTCTGACTGTAAATAATAATGTTCTACCTTAACTAACCATCTGTCTTCACGTCTCCCACTAAACTTTAAGGAAATATTGATGTTTTTATCTCAAATCCTCATAAACAGGACGTCTTAAGCTGATGTGTCCCAATATTTATGTCCATATAGTTTAGAAATATTAATATTTCCTTCCAAATCAATCCAACTTTATTTGTAAAGAACTTTATTTATTTTTTATTTTTATTTCAAACATGTAGACAAAGTAAAACAAAACAAGACCCACTAACCAGATATCAACAGTGATAGTTAAAAGGTTAGGTGGTAAACGATAAAATGTACAATGTAGCAAAGTAAGTTGGAATAATACAACTAAAATATCAATAAATCAATAAAGTGACATGTTCAAAAAAGAGTAGGAAGAATTATAAACTTCTATACTCCTACCCCAATCTGTATTCCTCATGGTTTCTATGTTAATAATAATAATAATAATAATAATAATAATAATAATAATAATAATAATAATAATAATAATAATAATAATAACAATAATAACAACATAACAATGTGACACACAATTTTTGATAATTATGCTAATATAGAAATATACTTATAATTTTTATAAGAAGAAAAAATAAAACAATTAGTGGACCAAAGTGCTGTACAAGAAAAATTAATAAAGGACAATTAATAGAGGGAAAAAAAGCTCCCATTAAACTTTAATATTATATTGTATTATATACTTTTTTTATTTGTTGTTTTTAATTGTACAGATGTTATGTTTTTAATCTCTTCTTGTATTTTACTCTGTTCTTATTGATTTATTAATTTTCCGGTTCAGCAAATTGGTCCACTGGTTGTTTTTAAGTGCTTTATAAATAAAGTTGGATGGAATTGGAAGGAAATATGAATGCTTCTAAACTATATGGACGTAAATATTGGGACACATCCTGTCTGTGTTCATCTACAGTCCTAAACGTTGTTGGTCTGAGCTCCTAAACACCAGGTCCTGACTGTGTTTGTGTCTGTGTTGGTTCCTCAGAGCGGATCAGAACACGTTAAAGGTCAACGGGGTGATGGTCAACTCTCTGGAGGACACGCTGGGTAAGAAAGCTGTTCAGCTTCTGTGCTCTGAGTTCACCTCATCACCTTTAAAACAGTCGGACTCAGTTTAGTTCAGGTTCCACGTCCATAAACACATTCCACAGCATCTTTGTTTTGGTGTTTAAAAAAAAAAAAAAAAAAAATTGAATTATGAACATCTGTACATTTACAAACTATCCAAACAAAAAAAATGTGAATAACCTTAAAACACAGGTGTCAAACATGTGGCCCGGGGGCCAAATCCGGCCCCTGGGATGAATTTATAAAATACAATAATTACACAAAGATCCTAACAATCATTTCAGTTCAGGTTCCACATTCAGACCAATTCAATGTCATAATAACTCAAATGGAGCTGTTCCAAAGCAGAAATCCAGTTCAGGAGTTTAGTGTTTGAGCGCCCGACAAATATTTATATATTACAATAAAACTGTAACAGTGTGATTTTATGGATTAAGGAGCATGACTTTTACAAAAAAGAAAGAAATGCTCTGATTAAGAACCACGCTAACGGCTAAGCATCATCATGTCTTCTGGGACTGTCCCAAACTGAAGGGTACCCACACCTCATTATGTGTGATGTTCAACGTTCGAACACCTTTGGATTTCAGACCCTTTACTGACGTCATGTCTGTCTTCTGGAACGTAGGAGGGACATGAAGCTGCTCCAAATACTCCTCGTCATAAAAAATCAATCACTACTAGATGGTTGAACCTGATTCCACCCACACCAGATGATTTAGGTTGGAATTGTTCTAGAAATGTTTAGACTGTAAAAATATCCCTATTTAATAAGAACCCAACGAGATGAATGTAGTTGGGTAGTTGTGGCCTAGTGGTTAGAGCGTTGGACTTAAGATCAGAGAGTTGCAGGTTCAAATCCCACCCTAAACAGTAGGCAATGGCTGAAGTGCCCTTGAGCAAGGCACCTAACCCTACACTGCTCCAGGTTGTAACCAATACCCTGTAATAACTGTAAGTCGCTTTGGATAAAAGCATCTGCCAAATGCAGAAATGTAAATGTAAATGAATGTGATCCCATTTGGGACAGCTGGATCAGCTGTCACCCGTACCCAGAGTCTGGAACCCCAGTGTGTGATAAATATGTTTTTTATTTCTGAGACGGCAGCAGCGGGCAGCCCCCACAGGTTCTCGTAAATAAATCACAGATGTCAAACGTGCGGCTCGGGGGCCAAATCCGCCCCACCAAATGATCCAGTTCAGCCCGTAGGGTGAGTTTGTGAAATGCAAAGATTACACTCAGAATAGTATCAATCAAGGACATTAACATGATTTTAGTTTCACATTCAGGCCAATTCAATCTGAAGTGGATCAGAACCAGTAAAATACCATCATAATAACCTGTAAATAATGACAACTCACTCAGTCTCACTCTGTTTGTTTTACTGTCAAAAACAGCAAAATGAAAATTACATGAAAATGTTTACATTTGTTTATTATTCTTTCACAAAAAAAACCTGAATAACCTGAAATGTCTAAAGACACTGAGGTGGAATTGGACCAATATTCTGCCTGTTTCTAATGTTTTGTGTGTCTGTAGATCCACTGTGGTCTGTAAACTGTCATGCACATTTGTAAACGATAAACTGAGACAGAATATTGTTGAAATTGAACTTATTTTACTTAAGAAATTTCAGTTTTTTTCCAAAGTTTTTCATGTTATTCACATTTTTTTAAAGGATAGATTGTAAATGTAAAGTTTTTCATAATGTAATTTCACTTTTTTCACTCTAAAACAGAAACATGTCTGGAGTCGACATTATTTATGTTATGTTATCGATCCGGCCCACCTCCGATCATATTGGGAACATATTGGGCCCCTGAACTAAAATGAGTTTGACAGCCCTGTTGTAAATAGTTTTTTTATGGACTTATTCAAAAATTAGAAGGAGAATTGTACTTTCAGATGGATTTGTGTTCTTACATGCTCCTGCCCTACAGCTGTGCAACATATAATTTATAATATGCATGTCTATAATAATATATAATATGACCTGTTACGACTGTTGTTGTTATTGTTATACAATATTATTATTATTATTATTATTATTATTATGATGATGATGATGATGATGATGATACTGTACTGCTGTTGTTGTTGTTGTTGTTGTTGTTATTATTATTGTTATTATTATAATAACTATATTTCTGCCCAGTTACTTTCTTATTCTTGCTGTACAGCTTATTTATTTATGCCTTTTTGTTTTTTGATGCTTTGATGGTGTGTCTATAACGGTGTCAGGTACTTCTGTTGTGTGCGTACAGTGCTGTGTTTGGGTAGTGTAACGGAGACCTCAGTTTCCCTGGCGGATCTCCAAAAGGGATTCGTAAAGTAACCGACCTACCTAAAGAAAGATACAATTGAGAGAGAAAAAAAAAAAAAACATTTAAAAATCAGTGCACCCCTCGTCTGTATGTGGAACCTAGAACTCGCTCGACACCCTTAACTGTAAAAGTCTTCAGTTTTTCCACTGTGGGCTGGATCGGACCCTTTTGAAGCCGGTTTTGCTCCAGACACACGTTTGACTCCCCTGCTTTGAAACGTCTGTGCTTTGACTTCACTTCTTCACCTTTTTAACCGTATCCGTGTTGCGTCTACAGGAGGTAAACTCCCCACTCAGAAAGCAGCCGTCGCTCGCCTTTGAAAGCCCCGCCCACCCAGGCGGACTGACGGCGGACTCCCGTTACCATGACGACGCTCCATCGTCTTCCTGCGAGGCATGAAAGTGCAGTTGCCACGTGGATGCGCTCCAGTCCGAGTGTGTACGATTCTTCTCCTGAACGTTTCGCGTTCGTCCGTAGAACCTGAGTGGAGCTCTGGAGGTTCTGGGGGGTCTTCGGAGGACCAGGTCCACTCAGGAGGGGTGTGGTTCTGCATTAATGCCTTCGCTGTGTGTCCTGTAATACTCCTCGTTCCCCGTGTGAGCTTCCCTTTCACTATTTTTCATGAAATACCTTCACTCCTCCTCTTTCTTGGAGCGCTTTAACCTTTGCTTGGGTGTGGACCTGTATCTAATCCGGGGTTTTCATTTCCTTATGGGGGTTTTTTGTGGAACCGAGTGCATATTTTCATACTGATAAAGCTCATTTGCTTTTGCACGGCTGCTACACGTAGGCGTCTGTGTCTAATTCAAGGAGACATGAACGTGGCTCTGTTTCTGGTGCTTGGATTCACTTCCATCCACTTTCAGGCCTTTTGCCAAAACTCTTCAGTTCCACGGACGAAGCAGCGTCTTTGTTTACACTGTGGGGATGAAGCGACAGATCCACTGTGGGAGTTTTTGCCAAAACCCACATAAAATGGCCATTAGTTCAAGTGCAGCGCGACCAAAGGAAGAGGACGGTGTTTGTGTTCAGGTGTAGTTACTGACGTTTGTCGTTTTAGGTCAGAGGACGTTCAAAACCTGGAACAAAGCTGATAAAACTGAAGGTGATTAAAGACTCAGGATGAATGTTTTTATCAGCGTTTCCAAACTGCAACTAGATTAGTTTCAAACTATTTAAGTGTGACTAAAGGATACGGACAAAAGTATGTGGACGCGTTGAGTTCAGGCCTTTGTTTTCTAGTGGGTCTGGGATGCAGAGGTAGGATGGTATAATGATTTTTTTTTTTTTTTGAGGGTGGAGGGGGTTCCAATAACAGCAATCGGTCTTTGTTTGTTTGTGGGGTTTTTTTGTTTGTTTGTTTGCCCCCCCCCCCCCATCAGCGATCAGCGCTTTTTTGTATTTATTTTTTTATTATTTATTATTTCTCTTGTACTTTTTTTTTGGGGGGGGGGGTCCAATATTTGCAATCAATCTATTTTTTGTTTTGGGTTTTTTTTGTTCCAATATTAGTGATCGTTGTTTTGTTTTCTTTTTATTTCCTTTTTTCTCTTTTTCTTTTTGTTTTTTGTTTGTTTTGTTTTTGGGCTGTTGACTTTTTTTTTTAACCAATATTAGCTTCTTTTTTTTCTTTTTTGACAGCCGATATTTGATCAGTAGTAAAAATATTATACAACATTTGCACAGCCCTTGAAGTTCAATAAACAGTACTATGTGTAGGTGTATTAATTATTTCATTTATTTTGCTGCATAAAAATCATAACTATCTGAATGTTTTAATTGTATTTTATGGTCAATGTGCTTTAAAAAAAAAAAAAAAATCTTTAAATATCAGCTGACCAAATTAGAAAAACCCATCGATCTCTACTGGAATATAAAACAATGACAAATATAGTTTTATTTTGGGATAAATATCATTGCATTGGTTACTTTGGTTAAATTATTACCTTTGTTTTTAAAATGCCTCAAATTATTTTAACTTCATTTCTGTCAACATTGATTTTTCTTTCTTTTTTCTTTTAAATCGACCATGGTTTTAAACGATTTTCCTCTAAATTTCTTAAATATTCTTCACGCTCTGGCTATAAATGATAATTTTCTACCACAACTAACCATCTAGTGTCTTCACATCTCCCATTAAACTTGAAAGAAATATTGATATTTCTAAACTATATGGACATAAATATTGGGACACATCATCTCTGCAGCTGTAGGACGTCCTGTTCATGAAAAGAAAAAATTATTAGACCATTTAAAATCATCAAAAACAATGGTTCTGTAGTCCAGTCCTAATTCCTGTGTGTCATGTGACTAAAACAGACAGAAAAGAAAACATGGAATGTGTAAAAGCACTGTTTTTATCAGTACACTGACACAGATACTGATGGAAGAACTGAAGTGAGTTTGGTTTTTATCAAGAAAACATGTTAAATGGATAGAAATCAGCTGTTAAATTCAACTATTATGAGCTATTTTTGTTGTTGTGGTTGTTCTTATATTTGTCCGAACTAATGGACCTTTATTTGGACCAGGCATTAAAATGAAGAAACTGAAGAAAACAAAAGGTGGTCTGTTGGCATCAGTAGATTCTTATTATTTACAGTCAAAGCATGGAAATGATTTTAGAAATTTAGAGGCAGAACATTTAAAATCATAGTCATGGATTAAGAAAAAAAAATGTTGAGAGAAATTAAGTGAAAACCATCTGAGTCATTTTAGAAGCAAAACTAATCATTTAAACCAAACCAATGCAATAATATTTATTAGAATATGAAACTATATTATAATAGTTTGTATCCCAGACTCCTGTTAGAAAACGAAGCCCTGTCCACATACTTTTGTCCACATGGTTTATCCCTGTTGGCTTGAATTGCCATCCCAGTGTCGCTGCAGACTGACGACACACTGGACCATCCTGTACCCATAATGCACTGCAGCGGCAGAGTCAAAACAACTGATGGACATGTAGATGCAGATTCATCTTGTGCCATAATCGTCTAATATGTTTTATACGTTAAACCAGAAGTGACAAACATAAGGTCCGTGGGCCAGAACTGGGCCGCCAAAGAGTCTGTAAAACGCAAAAAATGACACTAAAGATGTTCTTTATGTTCCGATTTAAAAGGTTTAATAACTTCTAAACTACTAATCCTATCCATACTGTTCAATATTTCCAGTAAAATGCTGTTTCTCAGCTTTTCAACGTCAGATTTGTCGTATTTGGACGTTCAGAGAATCCGAACTGGACGTGGAAACACGGTCATTCTATGAAAACGCCAATAAAAGCCATGTGACCCATCAAACGACAGATGAAGACGCTTGTTTTAGTTAACCCTTTCATGCATAGTGGTCACTCCAGACACCTGTTCAAAGCTGTTCTCTTGTACATTTATGGATTTTATTGTTTTAGTTCCATATGAGCCAACACAGTGGACACTTATGCACCATCCCAAACACTGTCACTCATACCACTACTGTAACTGTGGTGTTCTAGATAAACCTGATCTGCACTAACATGCTCGAGTGTAAACAATAATAATAATGATAATAATAAAATAAGCTTTTTTTTTTTTTTTTTAAACAAAAAGGTGTTTTTTGGGGTTTTGTTTTTTTGCATATCGGCTCCATGCAGGTGTGTTAAAATGTGGGAACATGTCAGATCGTAGCATTAGATATTTTTACCTCCACCAAGGAGGTTATGTTTTTGCCGGCGTTTATCTGTTTGTGTTCAAAATAACTTCAAAAGTTCTGAGCAGTTTCGGTTGAAATTTTCAGGAATTGTTACAAATGAGACGAGGAACAACTGATTAAATTTTGGAGGTGATCCGGATCACCGTCTGGATCCAGGAATGTTTTCAAAGGTTTCTTTATCATTGTTAGATAGGGCATGACAGCACAGAACTGCATATGAGGTCATTCAGCGCCATCTAGTGCAAGAAAGTACAAACACTACCTTGGCGGAGGTTTGCGCTCAGTGCTTTTCTAGTTACTTCATACTTTTCACATCGTATATCAGGAAATACATGTTTCTTTGCTTGTAATATTGAACACATGGTTTTGAAACTAAACAGGTTTTTTAAAAAAAAATCTATCACATTGGGGGGTTTTTTAAAGCAATAAAAAACACAGGGAAAAAAAAAACTTAAGGTTCTCAGTTCATGCATGAAAGGGTTAAATTAATGATGTAAGAATCTGTGTCATTTGTTCTTTTCATATTCAGAGAATCTGCAATGGGAAAACCAAAAAATGACTGTTTAATTAATTCATTTATTTATTTTGAATATGCAACAATACAAGCCATAAAAAACTTACACATATACATGACTTCATTTGCATATTTGAAAAGGAGTGGGAGGAAATGGAACGTATTTAACCCCGCCCCTTTCACAACAGTCTGTCCTTTAGCTTCAACAGTAATGTATGAAAAGTCAAATCCTTTACATCAGACTCTTTGTGCCACATGCGGCTCATCAAGCTTTAATGTGGTAACTTGGAACAATATGATAAACACTGCCAAAACACTGGGGGGAAAAAATTCTGCTGTAAATATACAACAAACACTAGGATAACACAAATACACAGTAAATGTCTCCTTTCATCTCAATTAATGTTGTTTTTAAAAAGGGGGTTATTGTCAAACATGGCAACCCGCGCTCCCATATTGTTTACATTAGCGGCTAACCTGTGTTAGCACTGTCCAGAACATCTAATGACAGCTAGTGTGATGCACAGGACACAAAATGGATCAATTTCTGATCAAAAACTCACTGGTTTATATGTTTAAAAAAAAAAAAAAAAAAAAATTAAAGAAGCTTCACCAAGTTTGAGTCATTAATAAATAAATAAAAGGTCAAAAAAGCTGATTGTCTGTCTGTAGTTTCACAGATACAGTTTAGGGTCAAAATATGAAATAATGAGAATTAAAGCTAGAACATGTTTTATTTTACATTATAAAGCTTTCACTTTACATGCTTTTATACTGGAATATTTATAAAACTACTGGAGAAAAAGACATAAACCAATATTAAGACTTTATCATATACATTAAAAACAGATAACCTGTAAGTTTATTTTACAATTCATCTTATTAAAGTATTTTCATCTGACGCAGAAAAGTTATAAAATCAAGGAATTGCAAATATTTTAATAGTTTCATGGACTTTTATTGGTAAATAAATTGCAAAAACAAAACCAAATGACGAAAAACATGAAGAGAAAGTGAATAAAGTAATAATAAAATGTGGAGAATAATCATTAAAATGAGCATAAATGAAGAAGAAAATGAGGAAAAAAAACAATAAAATGGAAAATAA
The DNA here is from genome assembly GCA_030068375.1 of Ostorhinchus rueppellii. Taxonomy (NCBI): domain Eukaryota; kingdom Metazoa; phylum Chordata; class Actinopteri; order Kurtiformes; family Apogonidae; genus Ostorhinchus; species Ostorhinchus rueppellii. The sequence continues at coordinate 409 of JAQQZY010053031.1, read as the reverse complement.
AAGTGCAAACCTCAGCGGTGCTTTAGTCGTTTATTAAAGTTTGTTCGTTCCAGTACATTTGTCACCTTTTTGACGCAGATTATTTGCAAAATATTCTAAACCAGAGACATCCGATCCAAATCTGAGGAGATTCGATCAAACGGAGTTCTTTTTTTTTTTTTTTTTTACCTGATATAACTTCCTCCATTTGACCTCTGACCTCTGTCGCTCCTCTTTTATGGCGTTTGTTGTGATCTTTAACTGTTTTCAAATAAAAACTAATGAACTTCAAACATAAACATGTTTCAGTCACTGATGTTGAACCGAAGCTGAAAGAACGGACGTTAAACTGATGGGGGGTGTGTGTGTGTGTGTGTGTGTGTGTGTGTGTGTGTGTGTGTGTGTGTGTGTGTGTGTGTGTGTGTGTGTG
>JAQQZY010053024.1:0-10372 GCA_030068375.1 Ostorhinchus rueppellii | reverse complement strand
TGTTATGTTATGTTATGTTATGTTATGTTATGTTATGTTATGTTATGTTATGTTATGTTATGTTATGTTATGTTGTGTTGTGCTGTGTTGTGAAACCCTTTACTACTCTGATAGTCTGGCTGTTTGTCGACGTTACGCCACATGTGCTTCACTTCACTATCTTTATCATCTGTGTTTTTAATACAAATGGAAGTGTTGCTATAAATGAACAAGTCCAGGTCCATCATAGTTGCTGCCACACAATGGTTTATTTTACAAAACTGGTTGGTTGGTGCCTGTATTTGTGCTGTGAATGCTCTGAAAAATTGGCCTCAACCCAAATGAATAAAATGGAATTTGTATGTTTGCATGCTGTGTGAAAGTATTCGCAGCATAAACAATAGTCTGAAAAAGTATAATTTTGAGAGAACAGAATGTTCAAAATGGTGATTAAAGACCTTGAATCAAGTCTGTCAAAGGCTTTACCTGGTAATAATAACAAATTGAATGCCAGTTATTTAGGTACAGCCACAAAACAAGGAAAACAGAAAGGCAGACTTCCATTTTCTGAAAAAAGGAAGAGATACTTAAAAAAATACATAATACAAAAAAAACTGATACATAATAAAAAAAAAATGACATAGTTTAAATCTGACTTCAAACAAAGTGTGTGTTCAATTTCATAATAGATGAGATGTTTGTGGGACGGCAGATACACGAACTGCACCAAGGACATAACATTCAATAGACAAAGAAATGCATGAAAGAGGGGGACACACAGAGAAAAGATCCATACAGTACGTAACCCAACAGACGGGCTTTACTTGAGAGAGACTGCGGTGACCTTTTCAGTATTCATCACCAGATTGCATCTTCAGCCCCTAAACCAATCAGCACTGTGGAATTTCCAGGTCAGTGTAACCACCTCAAAGTAAAGGTCAGTATGAAGCATCCGGGGTCCGTGATAACTTCAAGACGACGCATGGCAAAGAGGTTTATCTACCTGGCAAATGACATATTACCTCACCCTGGCTTAAGTCTACTTAAGTCAGCTGTGGGACTGCAAACAAAGGCTTTTCATCTGGAAAAAGTGGTAGTTCATAAGATATCAACTAGATTCTGATTTTGTTCAGACACATAATGCAGATGAAAAGGACAAGGTGCCTTATTTTTCATGACAGTTGGATCAGTATGAAATGCACCAGTAATATACAGTAAGTGTAAAGTTATTGATTTTAAGAAGCAGGAAAAGTAATAGGACCCTTGTCCATTTTAACCATCAGCCATTTTTTTTATTTTTTTTTGTCTGCATTTATTGTCATAGTTCAACACCACAAACAGGGTGTCAACTTTTTATGAGATTGATACATATTTTAATCTTGCAGCCAAATATTTTACTATTTAGTGCATGACCGTCACCAGCCCTCCCCAGAAGCTAAGTTGTCATTCTTTATATTTCGATATTTTATATTTTTATTTTCTTTTTTATCTAATATTAGATTTTCCTATTAAGAACCAGGGAGGGCAGTGCTGAACAATGCTGAGTTAAGGGGGACACTAGAAGATAACAAAAAAAAAAAAAAGGGGGGGGGGGGGTTAGAAGAACGGTGCTATTTAGGATGCAGGAGTGACTAGGGATGGGAATCGCTAAGAATTTAACGATTCCGATTCCATTATCGATTCTGCTTATCGATCCATACAGTGAAACTGCTGAAACTAAAGACCCTTTACTAATTCCTCTATAGCCGCATTTCTACGACATGAGCCGGTTCGACCCGGCCCGTCTCCCGTTGTTGTGCACCTCATTTCCTTTTCTCTGCCTTTGGAACTTGTATTTGAGGGGATAAGACGTTGGTTGCCCGAACCGGAACCGGAAGTGGCCCTGGATGGCGTAAGCCGCTAAATGCTAAATAGCGAATCGAACGTATTAATCGCATGCTGCGTGGACAAATGTTTGAGCATATTGGTGAGTTCCACCCTTTAGAAGAAATGGAAGCTTTGACAGTGTTGCAAGACCTGGTGTCATCTGTTTAGACCGCTTCTGTTTCAACGCCATGTTGGCTACGTTCTGACTAAAACAATGCAGCGTACGTGTGACGTCATCACGCATGCGCAACGAAAGCGGAATCCACAAGCAGAATCGTTAAGCAGGCAGGCAAACGATTCCAAGGACTCGAGCTACTGGGAACCGGTTCTCAAAAAGAACTGGTTCTCGATTCCCATCTCTAGGAGTGACGGCCTTTTTTTTCTGTTTCCTGTTTACTTGAAAGGTATAACAGCATTATCACCATATCACCTACAAGATGGGAAAAAAAGTGTAAAAAATAAGAGCAAAGGCTACAAATTGACTTTGCCAGGTTGTCAGGGTCTGCTGCTACAGTATGTTAGAGTCCAGTGGTGTGGATGCAGATGCCACCCAATAGAAATGGGTGATACTTTCAACTCAATACATTAAATGAAAGTCCATATATTAGTGATGTCCAGATTGATACTGAAATATCAATATCTGTAATACCAGAACTTTACACTCCATAGATTCACAAATCAAAAATATTGATGCTTTTGATACTTTGGTAATTTGTGGTAAAGTACATCAGGAACACAGCGGAAAGTAGTGGAAAGTGGGATCTTGTCCAAATGAAATGCGATTAGTGGGAACTACTTCTTCCACCAGGGTAAGTGTGTACTGTGTCACGCTACTCAGTCAGTCCATACCAACCCTAGGCAAACTAGTAGTGAGATACCTGGGAATGACTGACACTTCTGTACCAGCAAACAGAGTCTTTTCAAAGACAGGAGAGATTCTGAGCACAAAAAAAAAAAAAAAACAGAACGGAAAAGAAGGGGAAAACAGTAAATATGCTGTTGATCTGTAACAAAAACTTGTGAAATCAGTGTTGGATACTTTTCTTGAAGTGTTACATGTTCAGTATTTTCAAATTTCCTGTTAACATGTCATGTAACATGAATTAATATGCAAGTTTGAATTTTTATAATAGTTGAAGAGTAATTAATTTTATGTCTTGTATTCTTTATGAAGTTATGATTTTAAATACACAATATTTTTTTTAATTTTCCAGACAATAAGTGTATTTGTACAAAAGGATGAGTATCAGATCAGTATCGTCGATACTAGCCTAAATTTTACTCAGTATCAGATTGGAAAGGTATCGAACATCACTACCATATATGACTTCCTATCAATGCTCAATAATAACTATATAGATATCTGTAACCAATTCTATGTTATAAGTCATCTAAATATGGTCAATTATCAGGACAGGCAATTTTTTACTGTTTAAAAAAAAGAAAAATGGGTCAAAACTGTGAACGAACATTGCACTATGAATAAACATTGTGCCCTGGAAGCTACATATACAATTTGAAATCTGGCCACGAGTTGAATCGGAGAAGATATTTGAAGAAATCGCTAACAAAGATGAAAACTGTGAAGACAACAACGAAGACAACACTGGACACGCCACCTTCACAGTAGCTCATGGCGTATCAGCTGGTGAGTAAAAAAAGCAGAATATAATAAAGTGATCTGGACCTGTTATTGTCTCGCCTGTCATCGGACCTAACCCTGACCCCGACATGATACAAAAGCCCATAAGTGATGCGCAAACTCGTTCCCATGAGTGCTTATTTATCTGATATTTGTCAAAGTCAACACACTGTCTCCACATAAATTAATTTCTCTCTGTAAATAAATGAAAGGTAATCTTTACAAGGTCCTTAATCTTCTGTGGTTTGGATTGTACCTCATTTGTATGTTTCTATGGACAAAAGGAGCTGCCAAATTGATGAATGGAAGTATAAGTACTGTTTTTTCTCCACATGAAATAACTAGAAGAAGGGGGCTCTCTATCAATAGTGGTTTACTTGGAGTCTCTAACTCCACTGCGCAGATATAGAGATCAAAGCTCTGATATCAGAGAGTAGATGAGGAAAAAACACAGGCAGGTACCTGTGGATGAATTTCATCCACCACTGCCTCAGCTAACCCAAGTTCAAGGCCCGAGCTCTGCAACCGACAGTAAATACAAGCACCAAGAATGCTTTGTGTTTCTCATTGCTAAATAAAAACTGAATGGATCTGTAACCCAAGATAAAGAGTTGCTTTTTGTGACTGCAAAAGCAAAATGATGTCCCCCCAAATAGAGCTACTGTTGTAATTATTTTCTCAGTATGCTCAGTGTGATGGCAAGGACAGCGACAAAAACCTTCAAATTCCAATCGAGGTAATCACAAGAGCAGAAAAACCTGAATTGGCTACATTAAACATGGCTTTTTAAAAAAAAAAAAAAAGAAAAAGAAAATAGGCACAGTCATTTATCACTGCGACCACATATTCTATACAACTACAGGTTTCTTAGAAGTGGGTCTGATAACACCTACAATTTAACAGCAGCTGAACTAAGCAGAAGCTAGTAGCAAATTATATTCCTACCATGTGCACTGTTTTCCCTGTGACAATAAAGCAACCTGTCAAAAGTCTAAATGCTTTATTCAGAGCACCACAGGGTCTGGGAATGAAAATCACAGTTGTCATTAGTTTTTAAAGGGGTAGACGGCCTTATAGATACAAACAGGATGCAACAACAACATTAATTATATTAAAACTAAAATGTAATGATTCTTAAGGAAAAGTATTTAATTATATAACTGGGACAGGGATTGAAGACTGGAGGGAATCTGCACTAGCTCTTCCGGACTTTTGTACACAGATATGGTCAGACAATGTACATGGGCCTTTGCTAAGAATATGCATCAAAGACTTCCACAGATTTTCCTTTGGGAAAGATGGTCAAATCCCACATGACCCACACACACATTCTGCAACCACAGCCTCAAAGCTTCCAGAAACTTATAGAAAAATCCTAAAATCTCTTCAATTAGTGTGCTTCTTGGAAATCTTTGATTATATATAAAGTGTTGCTGAATCCAGTCGTGAGCTGCCACTGGCTCCAAATCAGTGAAATAAGTGCGACAGTTGTTACTCACCAAGATTCCAAACATAATAACAGATCAAATCCATTCATCCCCAAGGGAAATATTCATCAGTTACAAAAAAGTGGGTATGGAAAAAAAAAAAAAAAATTGTTAACTGAAATTGAAATTAAAAAGTACACTTCACACACACACACACACACACAAAATAATAATACAACTCAGGTGAAGAGTGAATTTAAAAAATAGTCAAAAGTTGTATGGAAAAAAATTTTCTGTCTTTGTTTTGTGTTTAATCCCAGTAATGCCATTTAACAGACTGGCACACATGGTTTATCTGTCCTGAGTGAATACATTTTGTAAAAGGTAATAATCTTTAGCTGAGATACAGAATATTATATTGAACTAAATTACTGTATTAAACCTCATTCAATATCCATGTCAGAAAACCAAACTAAAAGTAACACTGACACTAATGAAACAATCTAAAGCTAAGCATTAACGGAAAAAAAAAATAAAAAAAATTGACAGACCAAGGAAAAGTAATGGAAAAATAGAAACCAATCATTTAAAATCAGATAATAAAAAAGTCATGAAAAATGGAAAACAATTATAACCTTGTTACTCATTGATTATAGAAAAACCCTCACACTGTTCACCGCAGCAGTGGGAGTGAAAACAGACATTCATTCTGGTTTTAATGTGATGACTGCAGTAACTTTAAATGTACACGTTGACCTGTTTCAAAAAAATAAATAAATAAATGTGTGCCTTCCCTGTAATCTGTGTTTTGGGCTGGACTGCATGCCCTGAAGGTTATCAGTGTGTTGCGCAGATGCCTTCGCTGTGAGAACAGGGTTTTTATTATCTCAACTGTTCGATTTCGCTGCTGCAGAGCTGGAGTGAATTCCATCGTGATAGCACATAGGATTTGATGACTTGGACTACTCGAGGCTCGGGCCTTTGCCATGGACAGTTTCTTAATGCGTCTCTGCTGCTGCCTGGCACTAATGGTCAAGAGTAGCTACTAATACTATTCTGGTGGATATTTAATCACCCAATCAATCTTACCTGTGACAAAGGCTCCTTAGCTACACTTGGCAAGAACATCTCTGCCTGCAATCTCCGCCACATTTCCCCCCATCAATGAAAAGGGAGAATGGATGGTGAGGAGAAAAGAGGAGAAGGGGAGGGGAGAAGTGAAGGGAGAGGAGGGGGTGTTTAATCTACTGATCCAATTCCTGCCAATGCCCGTCACTCTGCCTCTCTGTCAGGGTGGGCAAATGGAGCATGCAGCCCAAAACACCCAGACCAAATCACATTTTCTTTCAACTTCTCAGTCTCGCTCGCCATCTCACTTGCATCTCTATGTCTATCTCCCACTCCATTTCTTTCTCTCACTCGCTCCCTGCCTCTTGTCTGCATTTTCTTCCAAGTTTTTTTTCATCTGACTGACTCCCGCTCCCCACATCCTTTAGCCTTGTGAAAACAAAGCCTCTGAAGGCAGCACTCATTTGTAATCACCAACTTTTTGTTTGTTGCCCCTGATCACATCTAGACCTCTAGCGCAAACCTGAAATATGAGACAAAGAATCCCAGAGGTACTGCTAGCTCACAGAAAGGATCACCTACTTAAACCATTTATTACATTAACAATAGATGCTATAAGTTCAGGGTTCATAAAGTGAGGGTGGGGCACCCCCAGAGGGTCACAAAATACTGATGGAGGTGATGAGATGGTTTCCAGAATCCTCATGTCGTCACCCCTGAGATGATTGTGACAGTGTAACAGCAGTATTGTAGCACTTCTAGGTAATAGGTATTATTGTTCAGCAGGTCTAATGGAGCACTGAATGTGCTTGTCAAGGGATGATTTGAGTCTCCAGATGATGTAAATCACACATGCGTAGAAGCATTTATCGGCCATCATTTATAACTCGCTATGGCAACCTCACAAGGACCATTCAATATTGTATGAGTCAAATTATGTATATTTACACAGACCTGATTTTACCTTCAAGAAGTATTGAAGTAAGACTACAAGGGAAGCTCAGCTTCACCTAAAATGTAAAAAATTAAATGGTCAAATATGTACGGTTGTATTAACATTTCACTGTTTACAAAAGCATTAGAATACGGTCATCTTGAAGACGAGTTCGTTCAGAATCAGCTACTTACCACAAATTGATTGAGTTGATGTTCTTACTGTAATTTCTCATACATTCCCACAGTGCTGTTTTTGTTGTCAATGCATTTGCCCATCAAAGTTCTTCTTTTTCGTCGAGTGCTCAGCCACTGAGGCATTTGCACCCTCTAGTGTCTCTACTGTGATATGAACCAGAGCATTTGCCCATAGAAGCTAAGCGTCCATGCACTTCAATGGGACAGTTTTTTTCATTGCCTCAAAACTCAACCGTCATTTGATAAATGTTATGATTCTGTCCTGCCCCCAGACACCCAGCGTCTCTGGAGATGAATGGAGCTTTCAACTTCGACGCAATCTGTCCCTTACATATCGCATCTTTTTGGAATTGGTCATGTACTGTTGTATAAATTTGGTCCATATGTCTGTATATTTTGACTGACAGGACCCCCAGTCCACATTTTCTTGTGCCTTGGTCGCTTCCTCATCTGTCCAAACGAAATTGTCAGATTTCTTCTTCGCCATGTTGTATTGCAGCTCACTGGTAGGAGTAAACAGTTAGAAGAGAAGTAATATGACGATTCTAGGCAGGCACTCTTGGGAGTGTTGCCACCTAGCCATCTGGGGTCTATACTGCATCAATTTCACACATTTGCGTTTTACCCAGAAACACTCATCTAAATGCGGAATTAAAAGTGAGAACGAAACACCACTTTTGTGTTTTTTGGTTGAGATGTTTTTTGTGTAAATGTAGCCTTAGTGTGTGAGTCCTATAACCCCCCCCCGATGGAACTTTGTTGGGCAGAAAAAAGTCTTTTTATTGCTTATCACCTGCACATGTGACCCTGGAAAAACAAACCAATCAGGGAGAATTGCAGGTTTTCTTTCTTTCTTCTTTTTTTTTAGATTAATGTGGATGTTTTAATAATCAAATCATAACTATGCTAAAAAAAAAAAAAAAGTAAGCATTGTATGATGATACCGCTTGTATTTGGAGTAAGTCAGGATAACACAAATACATTAACATCATTACTGTAACAACCTGTCATGACTGCCATGTTATCCATGTGCTTACAAATGAGGTAGTTTACATCCCCAAAAGTGTGAATGATGTATTTTCACAGGTAAAAGAAAACCTGGAAGCCCAAAAACAGCTTGGCACAGGACTGCAACAGACAAGCTAGCCAAGACAAACTAAACTTGATGTAAGACTCAGCATGTTGCCAAGGATGTGTAACAATAGAAGGAGTTACACTAAATCTCAGAGGGATAGGTGCTGGATCCAGAAAATGAGAAGTTACAAGGGTGCAATTACTAACAGCATAGCAGCACTGCAGTATGAGAGCTTCATTTAGCTTTATTACCTCTGCCAGGTTGTGTGATAGTCTCAGTTTGTCCGTCTGGGAACAGGATTAAGCAAAGACTGTGAATACTGCACTAATTTTGATGAATCTTGGTGGAAGGATGAAACATGGGATGAAGTCCTGAATGTTTGGAGCAAGATCTATAAAAAGCAGCATAGCATAGAGTTGTGATTTTCTTTCTTTAACATCATTTCTTAAACAAAGAAACCAGTGATAAATTATGGTTACAATATTGTAATAACATGATGAATAAAAGTACCCAGTAGATCAAACCATGGACTGCATACAGGAAGTGGACTGAGCCAATATTCACTAACTGGTTTATCAACTGCAGTTTTGAGTTTGCATTTTATGTAAATTAGGATTCATTCAGATTCAGGCAACTTTATTTATCCACAAGGGGCAATTCAGTTTAGCAGCAGGCTCAGTTACGTTAAAAAGACATATAAAAAGGAGAAAGACAGACAAACAAATCCATATTGGGCACTCAGCACAGGCTCTCGCAGCTTAATAAAAATATATAATATACAGTGATACATGGCACCATAGTAAAGCAATGGTAAATAAATAAATAAAGGTTAAAAATGAGATTAAAATGCTAAAAAGCTGCCTTCCCTCTTTGGAATAGAAGTACCTATGTAGCACCCCCGAGCTGTCTGGCTATATGTTGGAGTGTGCTCCCTGAATCCATGTGACATGAGCGATATCTTTCTCTATTTAGTTAACCAATGCACTTTGTTAGGTAATTATAAGTTCCTCAGAATGTAACAGTACTAGATTACTTTTACTACACTTGTAATACGCTATATATGTGAAGCTTAGAAATTATAAATGAAATGAAGTCAGTTACTCGTTGTAAAGTATTTTAGCTTCAATACTCTGTATCAAATGAGTTTTTGCCTTGTTTGAATTTGTAAACCTTTAGCATTCAAACCTTTAAGCTCAATATCACCACAGTATAAATGTTCACCATTGAATATGCACATGTCCACCAAACAGAATATTAAAACTATTTACTTAATATTAAATTGATTCAGACATTCAACAGTATGCTTTACACACAACAGATTGTCTTTTCTTTTTTTCAGTTCAGTTCTTTGAATATAGATCAGTCCACTTTAAAGTGTATTATAAGTCAACCTTAGTTCACTTTATATGAACAGAGCTCATAAACCATAAACCTTATCATTTAAATCCTAAAGCCGGCAGTTTATATACCTAAACTGAAACCTTTAAACCTCAAAATGAGTACCCAATAGGGCTGGGCGATATGACTGAACTCTAAGTGTTTCATAAGTGTTTCATGTTGGTCGATATCAATAATTATTGAAACGTTGCATGACCTATTTAAAATAAGGACCAGGAGGGAAAAATACTACTGTAAATTTAAACATTTTTATTTTAAACTTAACCTTCCTCTGACCGGCAATAAACATTCAAGGAAAAGGAATGTCAACACACGTGAATTCAATGTTACAATCACAATGAAAACTGAATGTGCAAAAAAGTTCACCCACTGGTGAATAACATTTAATAAATAAACTAAAATAAAAATATGCAGTGCTTTATTAACAAGAATTTAAAGTAAAACTGAGGTAGACTCAAACTTTACATCTGTAACATCTGAACCACTGAATTATATTTTGACTCAAGATTTTGTGCGAGAACACCAGCGATCCAAAAAAAAAAAAAAAAACCTCCCATACTCAGGGGTGGACTGGGACCAAAAAACAGCCCTGCACTTTTCCCCCAGACACAGGCCCACTGTGCGTGTGTGTGGGAGGGAGGTTGGTGTAATGAAAAATTTTAATAAATCAATAATAAAATAAATGAAGAAAACACACAAAGAGGAACTACTGGCTGGGTCACCTGGATGAGGGTGTATGATGTTGAAAGACCCGAAACACCCAATGATTCCAGGAACATCACTGAT
>JAQQZY010052998.1:0-10372 GCA_030068375.1 Ostorhinchus rueppellii | reverse complement strand
TATTTTTCTTTATTATTTATCATTTATTTATTGTTCTGACTGCTCAGGTCCCTTTTAAACAACAAAAAATACCTCTTTTGCACTTTACTTAAAAAACAAAAGCCTACACTTGGCAGATACTGCACAGCATACATTTGTATGTTTTTTTGTGTTGGTCCATGTTTTTGAATAAAGGGATGGAAATTTAAAAATGCTTTTTTTTTTTTTTTTAAATCCGATTCATCAATTAATCAAAGAAATAATCGACCGATTAATCGATTATTAAAATAATCGTTAGTTGCAGCCCTATTGATATCTCTAATCATTTCCATGTTATAAGCCATCAAAATATGATCCATTATAAGTACAGGTAAATGTTTAACATTTCAAATATTCGAAAAAAAAACAAACAAAAAACATAAATAAATCAAAATCTATCAAATCTGTGAACAAAGTTTGTAGACATTATTCCAAGGAAGCTATATATAAAATTTGAAATGAATCCAACCAATAGTTTTGTGAAGAAGAAAGAGAAAAAAAAGACAACGATGACGACAACGATGACGTTCTACACAGCACTTTAACAATAGCTCAGGGGTGATCAGCTGGTGAAATAAAAATAGATATCAGCCTATCATCCATCCTCACGATGACATTTGCCACTTGATTGACATAAAGAGTAACCAATCTGACTTCAGAACTTTTCTGACACACAGGTTACCATGCATGCATGTTCAACTGTCCCAGCTGCTGCAAAACTCAGCGGGCTACTTAGGTAAAGGTAATGACGGAAAATATACAGAGTTGTATTGTGCAATATGGGTTCATGTAGTTATGCAAGGTACACCCGCATATAAAGAATACTCAATATATCTATAAATGAATATATGTTTTTGCATATTTATATTTGGCAGATCATTTTGACTTGGTCAATCTGAAAAAGTGTGGACACTCCTGCCATAAATCCTGCATAATCACAAAAGGCTTGGACTGTCTTTGTACTCATTCTCACCTTGAGGCCTCGGGCAGCAGCCATGTGTGCCGCCGTCCAGCCATCACTATTAGCCTGGTTCAGCAGAGCAGCAGACAGAACTGGCTTGTTCCTTGGAGGGTCAAAGGTCACAGCAGACTCCCCGTGAGGCGAGTGGCAAAGGAGGAGCTGCAGCATGTTTACGTTAGCTGAACGCACAGCTGCATGGAGAGCTGTGCAGCCGTCCTGCAGAGATAGAAGTCACAGGACATCAGCTGGGCCTCCATACCAATGTGCTTCACTTCCGATTGTATACTGTTGAATTTTAAATGAGTTATTGTACATAAAACACACAAAAACACATGCAATACAGAACAAATCTGTGGGGAAAACAACTTAACTAATACACATGTATGTCGTAATTGAATTAAAATAAATAACCAGACAAAAATATGCAACAAGATAGAAACCAACACCATAAGGGCTTCTCATGTGGCTCTGGATGCAACACTTTTAACTTAACAAATAAAAATCACACAAAAACAGAATTCATCAACTGTGTTTTGTGACTGCACAAGGTTAAACCAGAAGGCAGCAATAGATAGATAAATAATACACAGTGGATGTAAAGGAACATAAGCTGTTCATTTCATTGATTATATTTTTAATTCAAGTTGTATCTGAAAATCTACATATGTCATTAATAGTTTTTATAAAATAATGAGCATAAGGAAGAAAATTACTAATGTGACAAAGATTGAAGATATTGCTAAAATATAATTCAATTTAAGAACCTGTACAAAGAAGAAATTGGATATTATGAAAACCATTTTGAAAGTTATATGGAAATGACTTACTATTGTATTGTTGATATTTCTGGAGATAAGTAAGAGACAAAAGAAAAACATGAAGCAATTATCTGGGGTGACTGTATTAAGAAAAGATGGTGTAATGGAGGAATATCTGTTCACTTTTCAGAGGTTTATTTGCACAAAAAAAACTATGAAGCAAAAATGTGTTGTAATGTGATGTTTGTACTTGTTTTTCCTGTCTTTTTTTTAATATAAAATTATAAATAAAATGTAATCTGTGTGTCTACCAACATAAAAAATAATTACATCTAACTTAAGCCACAAAAAGTTTTTCAGCATATGCTTTGAAATGTTTGTGTGAGGTCGAGCTACTGTGATTTTGTCTTTTAGGTCTGTCTGCAGTAAAAATGTACACAGTGACGTGATCAGAGGTCAGGTTAAGTCCAGCACTGTTCACTAGCAGATGATACAAATTCAGAAAAAAAAAAGCACAAATAGGGATAACTGGCATTGTCAGTGAGTTCGATGTTTAGAGCTTTATTACCATTAACATGATGAAGGTTTTGACTCTGTAAGAGGGCTTAATGGATGGAACTCTGCACTGTAATATTTGACAAAGGTTTGCACTAATTTTGAACCCGTGATGGTTCCTCTGATGATCTGTAGCCAATCTTCATATCCCGAGGGCAGTAGCGGTTTTAGGCACGGGCAGACCGGTCAGCCGCCCAGGGCGGCATCTCTTTTCCATAACGTATGGGGCAGCACGAGCGCTTAAAAAATAAAATATAGGTGCCGCAAAACAGTTTTCTATTATCAATAGGGGCGCTCGGCGTGGGTCTCGCCCGGGGAGTAATTCAATGTAGAACTGCGGCTGCCCGAGGGAGTCTGTCTTCCTGGACACTGATTTTGTTCCAAATCATACTCACATGCTTCAACATCAGCCAGTTCACATCATATCACTATTTGGACTACATTTTGGAAGCTCTCTGTTTCTCTGTGGTCAAGGCATGTGCAGATCAACTGTCAAGGATCCTCAACAAGTTGTTCAACCTTTCCCTGACACATGCCTCCATCCCCTCATGCCTGAAAGCAGTCACCATCATCCCCATCCCCAAGAAAACTGACAGCAAGTCTTAAGGAGTTATAGACCATTAGCTCAGATATCTACAATTATTAAGTGCTTTGAGTAGCTAATTTGCTGACACATCAGAGACTACATCAGTGACTACATTCCCAGTTTGTCTAAAAGGCAAACAGATCAATGGAGGACGCCATTGCAACAATACTTGCACCTGGATCAAGAGCTTTCTGACAGACCACCCCCAAACTGTCAAACTCAGCCCCGATCTTACCTCCACCCTCAAACTCAGTACTGACTCCCCCCAGGGCTGTGTGCTGAACCCTCTTTTTTATCCTCTATACACCCACAACTGTACTCCATCCCACCCAACCAACACCATTGTCAAAGTTGCTGATGCCACCATCATGCTTGGGCACATATCCAATGGAGATGAGATAGCGTACAGGGCACAGATCAGCAAATTGTCTGTGCACACAGTTGGACTGCACAATTCTGGCAAAAATGTGAATAACGATTTTTTTGACAAAATGTTTATTGCACTGTCAAGAAAAATGGGTTCTTTTTATTTCTGATTCGCATCTGTCATATCACTCTGCCAGTAGTCCAGTCACTTGCTAAGTGACGTCAGCTGATCTGTGAAAGTTTGCGCAAAAGAAACTTCCCAACCAGCACAATGGAATTTTTTAAATAGAAATTTCAGTTTCCTGTAGAATTCTGTTGGTGTGGCAGGGGAGTGCACATGTACAGTTTGGCTGGGAGGATGGCGGTGGTGGTGGGGCCCTCTGCCATCCGTAGTGGACTTGTCTTAGTCCCACTGAATCAGCAAAGTCAAGGCCATTGCATGAGATCTGTTCCAATCTGCCTATCACCTGTTTGATCTGCTCATCTCTGGGTGGCACTTCAGGTGAATCAAATCCCACACCACCAGACTTATGAAGACTAGGCTTTACACCGATCATATCGCCTATATCGGATCAGCCGATATTTGGCAGTTTTTGAAATGTTCGTGATCGGCCGTCATGTCATAAATCACGCATCAATGACGCAATGTGATGGACAATAAAGTTTTTTGAATCTTCATGACAGCAACATTCATAGGCGACACAAACATGTCAGAGGTGTGGAAGTTTTTCAAAGTGAGAGAAAAAGACATAGCACAAGCTATCTGCAATATATGCAATGCTACAGTACCTCGTGGGAGAAAATCAGCAAAAAAATTCAACACGACAAATTTAATCAGGCACTTGGAAAAGACACATGGAGGAGCATGTTGAGTTCAAGAAACACAGCGAGGAGAAAAAAAAGAAAAGCAAACTACAAAACTGATACTAAAGCAAACCACTTTAGACAGTGCTCGTCCATATAATCGGACATAAGTACATAAACAAGTAATTTAAATATTGCTCCTCATGTGATCGGATCGGTGATCGGTTTATTTAAACTCACTGATTGGTGATTGGCACAAAAATTGTGATCGTGTAACGCCTAATGAACAGTTTCTTCCCTTGGCCTGTGCAGACTGTTAACACACACCATACCTCACTGTAATGCACAAGAGGTGTCAGGCACCACTATCCCTGCCCCTCGTGTATATTGTAGCTTATTTTGGCACCGATTCAGCTGATGTCATCGCGTCTACAAGTGTGTTGATGTCAGCATATCAATTGCATCTATACATGTGACAAGTAAACTGAAACAAAATATAAGTTTTTATAGACATTTGAAATTTTGGCCATTATAAGAAAATGGGAGGAAAAAAAGATAAAAAGATTCATTAAAAATTTGAAGTTTGACCTACTTTCCCCAAAATATAATATCTATTCTGGGCTGCTAGCAATCTATAAACTCAATTTGGTATGAATTCAACCAATAGTTTTGTAGCTACAGACATTTGAAATGTTGCCCATTATAAGCAAGTAAGTTCCTCTGCTGGTTTTTGTTCTACTTATGGGGGTACAGAGTGGATCATGCTGCTGCGGAAGTGAAAATGGAACTTATTGGTCATTTAACTTTTTCATAGTCCGGGATGTTTGTCCTGGACTATTATATATTATGCATATGTATAAGTCTAATGGGACAGTGATGATTGTTTTGTATGAAATGTATGGTGTGGCAGCAAGAAGCTGAAACGCTGAATTTTTTGGAGACAGTAAGACTTTTGATTCTTGGTTCTAGGCTGAGTTATTATCACCGGCAAAGAAAAAAAAAGGGAGACAACGAACAGTGCAGAAGCCAGAAAGCTGAAAGTGAAAAGACACTTGGATCTGGAGGACAGAAAAGAAGACCAACTTGAGATTAACACCACTGAATGCGAACCTTCTTTGGGCAGAGTTTAGGTGGGTGACTCTGGCCACTACCACTCATGTTTTCATCCATTTTACTGTCTTTACCACAGATGTTCCTTCGCTGTAATTCACTCTTTCCTCACTCAACTGGAGCTGACAGCAACAGGCTCACGTGTTGTAAAGATGTTGTACCAGGGGTAAGCAACCCTGGTCCTAGAGAGCCACTATCCTGACTGTTTTAGATGTATCCCTCTTCCAACTAGTGTTAATTTCGTCAGACGGGACGGGACGAAACATGTTCGTCAACTAACCTTTTTTTCATGATGAAGAGGAGACGATGATGAGACTGCACCGATGTTGAGACTGCGCCGATGTTCTACAAACGCTAAGAATGTGTTCATCTGCCTCATTGCTGACGAATAAAAATAAGACGAAAATGTTTTGCATGAAATAAAACTAAACAAAAACTCCTTCCTCATTTTCGTCTACAGATGAAATGCAACATGCCCCCCTGAGAGAGAGAAGACCGAGCGAGAGAGAGAGAGAGAGAGAGAGAGAGAGAGAGAGAGTGTGAGTGCGCATATGGCCATACTCGGAACTTGATCCGTGGTGTGTACTTGTTTTGATTCAAAGCACTGACCCACTGGTTGGGTCCGTGCTCGGCTCATCCGGCAACTAGGGGTGGGCGATATGGGCAAAAAATAATATCTCGATATTTTTTAGGATATTGACGATATTTTCAAAAAACACTTGCCTTAAGATTACAATAATTATAATGACTAAAAGAATAATTGCAGTGACACAAGTATATAAGGAAAAGCCATACTTATTTTCTTAAATGAATAAAAAATAATAATTCAATTGAACAAAAGTACAACCAGGCACAATTATTTCTTCTAAACAATCCACACATCTTAAAGAAACATATTGAGCAATGCAAATCAACAGAAAGTGCTCATTAAACTTCAGTTTCTGTCCAGGAGTGTGCAACAAACACACAAAAAAGACATTTTCGTAAAGGAATACTCCACCCAAAAATGAAATTAAGTCAGTCATAGTCCCAGAGTTAAAACAGAATCTTTTTTAAAAATCCGTTCAGTAATTTTCCTGTTTTGTCCTGTTTTAGGAGCAGCACTTTTAGCTTTAGCTTAGCGCAGTTGCTGTAAACCTGCGGTGCCAGCATGTCCTCCAAAAAGAGTGACCGGGACATCTATTTTTTCCCCCTAAATATATCTTGGGAGCTGTGTGTTCAGAACGACTACAAATCATAATGCAAAATCGAACGAGGCTATTACCTGGGCACATATTTACTTGGAACTATATTCAGCCTTCGGGGCCAGATCGCAGATAAGCGGAAGAGGACTAGTATGAGTATATTCAGCCTCATCACAGGCAAAGCACTGCTAGATAGGAGTTTTTTTTAATTCTATTTTAAGCTGTGTCTGTTCATAAGAGTCTGTAGTTGCAAGAGTCATAGATTTAATGACAGTTTGTTGTTGTTGTTTTTTTTTAAATTTGCTGGATGTATCTAAATAAAATTTTATCAGAACCAGTGCATCATTTGGAAATGTATAAGACTAACAAGGAACTTTGACACAAGACTAAATCGAAAAAATGGGTAACAAAATTAACACTATTTCCAACACACTTGATTCAAATGATAAGCCTATCACCACGCTCTGTAGAAGCCTGATAACACCTGTCGGGTGTGCTGGAAGAAAGAAACATCTAAAACATGCAGGGTGGTGGCTGTCTAGGACCATGGTAAAAGATTAATTAAAAATTTGAAGTTTGACCTACTTTTTCCAAAATATAACATTATCTATTCTGGGCTGCTTGCAATCTATAAACCCAATTTGGTATGAATTCAAACAGTTTTGCTGCTACAGACATTTGAAATTTTGCCCATTATAAGTAAATGAGGGGACGAGGGTTATTTAATGAATAAATACAATTTTTAAAACTTTGACCTACTTTTCCCAAAATGTTATCAGCTCTATTCTGGGTTACTGGCAATCTGTAAACTCAATTTGGTATGAAGTCAACCAATAGTTTTGTTGCTAGAGTGTTAAACAAACCGAGACAAAAGTAATATCCCTCACCTCGGGGAGGGGGATTGTAACCAATCACTGAACATCTGCCTCATGTATATTTACAATGCTTATCCTGTTATTTCTGCACTTTTACACTGGCACATGTATGTTTTACATTTTTACCCTGTTACATTTACACTGATATATATATGTTTACATTGTTTACACTTATTGTAATTCAGAATCAGAAGAGCTTTATTGTCATTGCACATATTTCAGAGCCACGAAATTACATTTAATTGCACTGTTTACAGTGCTTACACTGGTACATGTATGTTTATATACATTTCCATTGTCTACATTGTTATATTTGCACTGTTTACACTTGAATATGGGCTAATTTACTGTACTTCACACAGATTTTTCAATTGTACACTATTTTATATTGTTCCAATCCACCTTCCTCATTTGTGTCATTACTGCGATATAAGTGCACTGTTGCTGGCAGAGACCACCTGCAATTTCATTGCACAAGTGGTGTAATGACAATAAAGCCTATTCTATTCGATGAACGCTAAAAAATACTTTGAAGTCTGAAACAAAAACCAAACAATACAATGAAGAACTCTCCCTTTCTGATCCAACTGTTTTTTGAGTTGGGCTTTTACTTATTATTTGCTAAATGGGTCTGATCAAGCAAAAGTGAACATCAACATGATAGGGTAAATTTGCGCACATCATTTGTCAAGTGGGCAAATTTTTTAGCTGAAGATCTCTGTTTTATGGAACTGTTTTGTTTTTTGTTTTTTAAAAAAAAATTACAACTGATTATATCAATTGCACTTTTTATACTATAGTAATGTCTCAGACATAAAAATATAGCTTGAATTTGATGCTAAAAATTCCATCTAAAGAATGTGAAGTGTCAACTGTCTTATATTTAAAAAGACTATCTCGGAACTGCTTCTGAAAAATTACTCTTTATTTGTAATTTATAATAATAATAATAATGGAATAGATTTTTATAGCGCTTTTCAAGTCACCCAAAGCGCTTTACATTGATGATCCATTCCATGATTCATTCACTCTCACATTCCCCCTCTGGTGGTGGTAAACTACATTTGTAGCCACAGCTGCCCTAGGGCAAACTGACGGAAGCGTGGCTGCCATTTCGCGCCTGACCACCACCAAACATTCATACGCATTCATACACCAGCGTGAGTGACACTGGAGGCAAGGAGGGTGAAGTGTCTTGCCCAAGGACACAACGGCTGACCTGGAGAGAGCGGGATTCGAACCGCCAACCTTTCGGATATTGGACGACCCGCTCTACTGCCTGAGTCCCCCATTTACTTATATAAGTATGAACCACCCCAAGTTGTAAATGACACTGTTAGTATTCAATAAAGCATTGTGATTAAATCGGGCTTGTTGTTTTAAAAAATAAGTCAACATTTTGGGTGATGCAAAGAGTCATTGTGCAACTATGACCAGCCTGTCTACGTGTTACCACATTCTTATGTCAATAAAACAGAGACTTTTCAATATTTTACTCCAAAATTTATTTTCAGCATAGTTGAACATAATATCTAAGAGGCTCTGTTTGACTTGATGTCAGTTTCTGTCAAGAACCGCATACTTTGAATGTTTGCGTAAAGCTTAAAAAATTTGATGTTCATTTCAAGTCTATGTGTTACCGAGCAGTAATTTAAAATTTTTTTAGCTAAACATTTAATCTCCCCAACTTTTTAAAAACATAATTCTAAAGTGCTTCTAAATACCTACTAAAATATGTATAATACATGTATGTAAGTTACTCTGCTTACATGACAGACTGTTGAACATGAAATGTGTCCACTTGTTATTGCTTGATTGGACCCAAATGAGAAAACCTGAACAGAGCAAAAGTTTAATTTGTTCATCTACAGCTCCTTTAGATTCACTTCATTATCACAGGAGATGACAATAACTCACAGTGGTGAGAAAAAAAAAGGCTGATTAATTTTTTGACTAAAATTGCCATTTGATATTTGTCCTAATTACAGATATGAATAAATCTGTATAGTTTGTATATTTTCCTAAATAGAGCACAAGTAATAAAAAGTCATAAAAATATTTAATTTAGGGTGTGATTAGTTTAAAGATCAATAAATACATCACAAGTCACTCTCAATCAAATCATCACAGAAAATTTATTATGAATTCATTCCATTTATGAGGAAAAACTGATTTTATTTTCATCTTTAAGTGGAAAACTTACTAGAGAAAAACTGTCTTGGTCATAGTCAAGGTTACATATTTAAAAGAAAGAAAAAAGAACAAAAGAAATCGACAGAAAAATAAATTAAACAAGACAAAAAAAAAAAAACCAAAACAAAAAGAATGAACAAATCCCAAGTGATTAAAGAATGTTCATTACCAATTTTTCATGAAATCTGTAAAACTTGAGTGATAGCCCAAATATCACGAATCGTTAATCCTTCCATGATTATGCACCTGAATCATTTCCCTTATGGTGAACAACTTTGAAGGGTACTCTATGACAAGCAGTCTGTTTGGTTACATACCAAACCAAAACCAAAACCAACCTGTCACTCTGACCTTTTTGCAATTCCACCCAGCTGCAGCAACAAGGAGTAACAAAGCTGTTTCCATGTTTGTTGCTGCTGCGGCCATACTGTGACTGGATGGGATTCCGAAAAGGCATGATTATGGCCTAATTATGTTTAAAATTATGAAGAAAATACATCACATTCTAAGATAAATCAGTGTAGTGAGGTTTTTGTCCTTGTGAAGTTGTACATAATGTCTTTATTCTTGCACATTTTTGATTTAATATCAGTATTTACCTTCAAGTACCATCCCCATCTCCCAGATAGGAAAGATTGCTCTTGGCTCTGAAATGTGTACATTTCTCTGTGGGTTATGCATTCACACATCATGTTTTTAAATGTCCTGTAGAAATAATTTGACTTCTTTAACACTCGAAGCCCCAGCGTTTTTCTGTCTACCTAGAAGTCCCAGAGAGTGGTCATTTCACCCGAGGGCCATTCCGGTCCGGGAAGGCAACACACCTCACGGTGGCGGTCCCCCGCAGGCTAAATAATGTAAATCAGGTGCGTCAGACCGGGGAAAACATATTATTTTCCGTTGAAAGAAGTTTCTGTCCGAGGGAGAAAAATGCGGCGATACAGCACGCGACAGGCGTTGGC
>JAQQZY010052950.1:0-10374 GCA_030068375.1 Ostorhinchus rueppellii | reverse complement strand
CCGATCTGAAGTGGCACAAACATCTCTGGGTCTTTATGGGTTAATTACTCAACATTACCTAATAATCGGTTATCCAAACAGCTGCCCATCACTTTGGGAGCTGGAAACTAATTGATTAATCACTACAGCTCTAGGGAAAAAAACCCCCCAAAAAAACAACAACATTACATAGATATACTAAAGAGTGACTAAATGCTTAGTGGTGCAGCAGAAGCAGTGAAAACAAACAGACATGAGGAATGGATGGACAGTCAGCTTTGACAGGAGGCATCTGCTTCAGCCCACATGGCTTTTATTTCAAGTATAATTAACATTATGCTATTTTCTGAAAAGGGAGGATCAGACATATGCATATGCTGTTTTACCTACCATGTTCACAAACCACAGATTAGTTGAAATGCGCACTGGGAAATCCGTTAATACCTCTGGGTTTAATGCAGTGAGAGAAAGAGACAATTCAATAGCAGGAACAAACACATCCATTAGGCCACGTCGACAGGCCAAACAACAAATTAGAAGATAGACAACATCCTTAATGCCACGTTGAACAACTGTTAGCATAATTACAGCCATGCACAGTAACTGTAAATACAGTTAGAGAAGTGAAAACAATACCATTCTTAAGTAGCATTGTAGCGAGGGGGTGTTCCAAGTATTGTGAATCCATGAGCTCACAACACAATCTATGAGTAAAATCTTTTCTGAATCTTTTCAACACTACTTCATTTGGCAGTCGTAGTAGTAGTAATAGTAGTAGTACGAGTACTAGTAGTAGTCGTAATTGTAATCGTAGTTGTACTAGTTGTACAAGTACTAGTAGTTGTCATTTTAGTAGTAGTACAAGTACAAGTAGTAGTAGTAGTAATAGTAGTCGTATTTGTTTTTGTAGTAGTAGTAGTAATGGTCGTAGTAGTAGTAGTAGTAATAATATCAGTAGTCGTAGTTGTAGTAGTAGTAGTAGTAATAGTAGTAGTACGAGTACTAGTAGTAGTCGTAATTGTAATTGTAGTTGTACGAGTTGTACAAGTACTAGTAGTAGTAGTTGTCATTGTAGTAGTAGTACAAGTACAAGTAGTAGTAGTAGTAATAGTAGTTGTATTTGTTTTTGTAGTAGTAGTAATGGTCGTAGTAGTAGTAGTAGTAATATCAGTAGTCATAGTTGTAGTAGTAGTAGTAATGGTTGTAGTAGTAGTAGTAATGGTAGTTGTCATAGTAGTAGTAGTAGTAGTAGTAATAGTCGTCGTCATAGTAGTAGTAGTAGTAGTAGTAGTTGTAGTAATAGTAGTCATCATAGTAGTAGTAGTAGTAGTAGTAATAGTAGTCGTCGTAGTAGTAGTAGCAGTAATAGTAGTAATATCAGTAGTAGTAATAGTCGTAGTAGTAGTAACAGTAGTAGTACGAGTACTAGTAGTAGTAGTAGTCATAATTGTAGTCGTAGTTGTAGTTGTACAAGTACTAGTAGTAGTAGTAGTTGTCATTGTAGTGGTAGTACAAGTACAAGTAGTAGTAGTAATAGTAGTCAGTTGTAGTAGTAGTAGTAGTAATGGTCGTAATAGTAATAGTAGTAGTAGTAGTCGTAGTAGTAATATCAGTCGTCGTAGTAGTAGTAATGGTCGTAGTAGTAGTACTAGTAGTCGTCATAATAGTAGTAGTAGTAGTAGTAGTAGTTTATTCTGTCATTTATTACTTTAAACAACAAACAAAACCAACATATATATTGTTCCATATACAATGTGAGCAAAAGGGTTCAGGCTGTAGTACGGACTTATTTTGCCGAGCTATATTTACAATTAACAGAATGTTTCCACAAGAAAACAAACAAACAAAAAGGTTTTATGTCATTTTCATTCAGGTAAATCATGTCCTTATCTCTACCACTAATGTTGATCCTAATCTTTAAACTCTAATTTTCTTCAGTCAATGCTGAGCTCTATATTTTGAATCATAGTTCATTTGTACATCTTTCTAAAACTTTTAATTGTTTTTAACTGTTTTAAATCGATCTTTCAGGTCATTCCAAAGGTTAACCCCTCTAATGGAAATACATCTACTTTATTAATTTGTTCTTGCTTTTTAGAACATACCGGTTCCTCTGAGGTTATACTGACTTTACCTACATTCAAACATCTCCTGGATGTGAGGAGGGAGAAGATTATTGTGTGCATTGTACCTCATTACCACTGTATTAAGGTCAGCAGGATCATGTGTTTTCAGTAAATTAAGCTCTGTAAAAATAGAGTTTGTTCATGCATAAAAATCTGCATTAATAATAATAATAATAATAATTCTTATTGCCTTTTTTTTTAAGCAGTAGGAGTAGTAGTAGTTTTGTAGTTTTCTTATGTGGCCACACTCAAAAGCTGCATAAACTGGCTGTTCACTATGGACCATTGCACATGTGTGATCAGCTAAAAACTTTCTTCAGTGTAGAAAATGACCTTTCACACACCTTTAATTGCTTTACTGATTTGTGCTTCATTTCACTTTGCAGAATTAACTTTATCATTACAGTACTATCATATTAATTCATTGTACTTACAGCTTTGATTTGTATAAGTATTTCATTGAACTGAGATGCACAGTGACTTTTTGTACAAGCGTGGACCTCCATGGCCCATCCATAATACCAACACAGCAGAGAGAGGACTTACCGCAAAAGCCTAGAGGGTTTAAAGCGGATTTGTAGGCTCAAACAAAAAAAGGGGGAAAAGAAATTAAACCACTTGTTTACACCAATTTAACCATATGAAAGAGGGAGCCTCCACCTCAACTGACAGTAGTTAAATCCCTTAAGGCGCAAGTAGTGTCCAGTCCATTTACTTCTAAGGAGAAATCCCTCTTGTATTCACAGCCAATTTCCTGAGCAACTGGTACCAAGACTGTGGCCCAAACACAGCTGAGCTCATTCACCAATTAAGAACTACCTGCGTATGAAGCCCGTTTCAGCTCTGTATTACTGTAGCGCTGTCTGCTTTGGTTTTCAGTATCTGTGCGCAGTCACAGTGTTATGAATTGCCTGGCAACAACAGGATGCCCTCCCCCACATTTCCCCAACTTAATTAAGACAAGTGTAACTCTCGTAGTGAGTGATGTACAGTAACAGTGTGTGTGCGCACAGAGGGATGGCATTACAGACTCCATGAGGCTGCACATCACAGCAAATGAGGCAGCGGACGTCCGAACCTTCCACATCTGTAAACCCAAATACTACCCCCCTTTCCCAGCGGTCTTTGACAGTCCTGCCGGTATATTTATGATCCCAGTCCTGGCACCATCAGCATTTTCCAAGGCTGACTACATCTCCACTAGCTACAACGCGGTGCTCCTGACGTCCAGGATTCATTAGAGTGAGATTATAATTGCCTGTAACATCAGGAAATTTGTCCAAAGTGTCGACGACATGACACACAGACTCATTTTCCATGTATTACCACTGATGTAATATTGCTTATTCATAAAGGCAGGCACTTGCTGGTAAGTGCATGAATATTCTGTTATTTAGTTTATTTATAGCAAAAGGAATGAAAAATGTAATGATGATAGAAGCCATATGTACCATAGTGAAGCAGTGCTCATCATTTTATTATCTTAATACAACTTTGTCAGTGTTGTTCTTGGGATCAGCGTAGCCGTATGCTTAGCTCCTGCCTCAAAAAGCCTGGCCTAGCCTTAGCTACGGATGGGAATCAATAAGAATTTAATGATTCCGATTCCATTATTGATTTTGCTTATTGATCTGATTCCCAATTGATTCTCATTGGGTGAGGGAATAAGTTGTTTACATCAACTGTCTTTTCTATTTCTATCTCTTCACAGAAAATATAACACATACAGTATGCACAAATAACAAGAACAGATGGCACCGGGCCCCGATCGGAAACTGAAACTTAAGACACTTTACTTATTCCTCTATGTCTCCCATTGTTGTGCGCCTCATTTCCTATTCCCTACCTTTGGAAACTTTTATTTGAGGGGGCAGGACGTTTGTTACCCCCATCAGAACCGGGTCCGGATGACGACCTGGTGTTTGCTCTGCCACTAGATTGACAAGCATTGCTAAGTAGCGTATACGTATGTCAAATAATGGCATTCCTACAAATGAGCTGCATTCTGTGTGAACAAATGTTTGAGCGTATTGGAGGGATTTCCCCCTTTTGAAGAAATAAAAGCTTTGACAGTAGCTCTGGTGTCATCTTTTTGGAGTGTTTCTGCCTCAACACCATGTTTGCTACATTCTGACCAAAATAATGCAGCGTGTGTGTGACATCATATACATGTGCAACGAAGGCAGAATCTATAAACAGAATCTATAAGCAGGCAGGTAAATTATTCAGAGGAATCAAGCTACTAGGAACTAATTCTCAAAAAGAACCGGTTCTTGATTCCCATCCCTAGCATTAGCCCTTTGTGGATTCCAACTAGTGCATCACCAAAGACAGGAGTTACAGTAAATGTGCAGACAGGCTCCGCTGTTTCCAAACCAGTTTGACAGCACCGTGACATCAGATTTAACAAGCGAATAAGTTACTTTATAGGTGATTGACAGTTGCATTGACCAATCCTGGCCTCAAATCTGTCAGGCATGAAGTCAGGAAACAATTGGTTAGCTGGAAATGACATCCTCAAGGCAAAATACATCATCATCATCATCATCATCACACAGTCTAGTTTTATTTAGAGTCTATGGTACAAATACATGAGGTCAGAACAATATCTTGAGAAAACATTCTCAAAAGTACTTTGAGGAGTTTAACATCAGTCTGTGGGAGGCAGCATCTAGTGGTCATCAGTCGTATTAGATTTGAAGATACTTCCATATTATCTTCACTTGAGTCAGTAACATCAGTTAGTAAGAAAAATCCATTTTAAGGTTGTGATTAGCACCTGGAAGCTAATGCTTATATCAGACAAAGATAAAGGTAAACCTTTGAGTGCATTGTGTTGATTCGTTATAAATTCAGTGTTCCAGTTGAAGTAGATTCTGTTTTCATATAACCTCATTCCAGCTGGGCTGTTCTACATGTGGGCATAGCTGCTGGGGTTCTGCATGATTGGGGCAGATTGGAACTGGAAGGACAAGACTCGGGCAGGAGTTAGGTCTGGATTATGACTGCCTGACTGGGCTGGTTTGCCTAGAGCCCAGAGTGGCCGATGGGTAGGGTAGTGTTAATGTGAGATACAGCAGAGCCAGAGCAATGTTTTTCAAGTAATAAATGGAGGATCCAAATGAGGACTGCATGGATCGAAGCGAGCATTTCACTGCAAGTTGTTTAAAGCTGCAAGAGAGGGGATAACAAGCTCAGTAGTATTTTGCTTTTGCCAATACACTGATGCCAAAGGCCTGATATAAAAGAGGCTAAATGTCCACACCAAAAGATGGATACACTGCAAATACAACCCTGAATTAGGGCTGGGCAATATGGAAAAAATCATATCACGATATTTTTTTTTCATATCAGACAATATCGATATGTATCACGATATAAATCAAATCACTATTTTTGTTCAAGATTAAATTTTCCACTACTCCTAAGTTAGTTGTGAAAATATTAGAGAGAGAAGGACACAGATAAAAAAAAATGTGTCATGGTACTTATGGAGAAGTCCTTCCGTCTGCTCCTGTGCATCAGCCCAACTTGACGTGGCTCTTGCACAATTGGTTTCTTCATTATGCTCGGTTGTTCTCACGTCTGTCAAAACATGGACAAATATTCTATCAAAATTGTACTGAAGACATCTTGTATTTTTATCGAGGAAAAGTTACCTTGATATAAATCATCTTATTGCCCAGCCGCACCTTGAATAAAGCCAAATATTCTTATAAACTACAGACTACCTGTGCTGTGCCGTTCTCGTCTTCACCCGAAACCCAGAGAAATCGATATCTATACTGCACAACTTTAAAAACGCATATTTAAAAATGTACTAGAATTGTCATGAGATGTACTCCGACACGCCAAACAGCTTCTCAGACACACAATAAACTACTGTTCCAGCGGACTGACTGCGCACAGACCTGTGTATGAAAGTTGGACTCACAAATATACAAACTGGGTAAGGGAGTGAAATACCAGGATGAGCTAAATTTTTTTTTACCAAAAACTGTTTAGGCTTTGTACACATGTGACACTCCCGATAAAAACCCTGAGGTGAAAAAAGGGAAAATGTAGCAAAAATTCCACGCTTAAGTGCAGCCAACTGTCTGGATGCTGAGTACCGGAATGACGCAGACGGACATTGTACATCACCATTCAAAATTTTGTGTGTATGTCTCCCAGAATGTGTGCAATAAGAACAACTACAATTGGAAATATGGTCCATGAATTAAAAATAACAATTTCTTTGTGTGTTTTTACAGTTACTTAGTGTTGTTTGCCAAATGTCTAAAAACTAAGATAAAATATTTATGACTGAAACAGCATCATTGGCTTTTGAACCACAAAGGCAAAATTAAGCAAGTGATGCTTACAAAAAGCAACAAAATGAAGTTATTTAGATATCTGGCAAACCATTGTTTTCACTTTTAATTGGTTGCATCTAGCTCAGTGTTTGCTGGATATCTAATTAAGGTCGTTGACAGCATTGTTCTTTTTTTATTTGAAATTCACAGCTTTTGCAGTGTAAAATAGAAGGTACTGAATCACAAACCGTAGCATGAGGCTGTATTATACTAAATATGTAAGACTACTATAATTACCAGTCTATAAGCTGCTACTTTTTTCACACACGGTGAATCCGTGGCTCAAACAATGATGTGGCAAATTTATGTTTCACTGGCAAACTATCGATCTGGCTGTCAACGAAGGAAATAGAGCTGCTGCACATAAGCTTGGCATCAATGAATCAATGGTGAGACATTAGAGACAGCAGCGTGAAGTATGGGTGTGGCTTATAGTCTGGAAAGTATAGTAATTTGTCATCTGCATACAATGTAAATATGTGTTGACGGTGGAGTTGAAACTGTGGAACATTTAATTACATTTACCAAAATTTGACTCCAAAATGGGAAAATAAAAACTCAAACTCAGTTTAATTACATAAAAGTAAACTCCTGTTGATGATCGCTGTTGTGGGATGGTGCCTCTAGTAACAAGGATCAGATGATGTTTGAGGGAGGTGAAAAACTGAGGTCACATCACAGCAACAACCTTATGTCATAGGATGTGGTGACATTTTGAATAATGGTTTGGTTTCTCAGCTGGCACTTGTCAGGCTGTGGAGGTAAAAGCACAAGTTCCTGTGATGTTATTCAACCTTCCCAAAATGAGACAAGTGGCCCAGTGAAGAAAAAGACCGTGCAGGAACTGAAAATGTCACAGC
Source organism: Ostorhinchus rueppellii (assembly GCA_030068375.1). Classification (NCBI taxonomy): domain Eukaryota; kingdom Metazoa; phylum Chordata; class Actinopteri; order Kurtiformes; family Apogonidae; genus Ostorhinchus; species Ostorhinchus rueppellii. Next base: position 3,054 of record JAQQZY010052950.1, on the reverse strand, counting down.
ACTTCTATAAAAAAAAAAAAGGAAAGAAAAAATGTAGAATTTTGTTCAATCGTGGGTAGCGTTCTCCATCAGCCTGCCCTGACAGAGACATTTTACCCTTAAAATAAAGGTTAAAATGAGACGCAGCCTTGGGTCCTGATAATGTATAGGCCCCATCCTGTTCCATTCCGTCCACTGTCTTATAGCCTTGGCCCTGGCCATCTGTCAACCCTGACCTCCCAGTGGCACGAAGCAGGCAGCATGCCAAAGCCCAGGATGCGGGGGGGGGGGGGGGGGGGGCAAAAAGAGAAGAGGATGAGGCTTGTGAGAAAGATAACTGAGTCAGGGATGAAGGGATGAGAGGACGGTGAAGGAGGATGAAGCGACGGCAGAAGAGGAGAGAATGGAGAACAGATGTAATCCCCCCGGACCTATAAAGCTGCAAGCTGTTTACTCAGAGGTCTGCACATTTAGAGCCTGTCCACACCACAAGGAAATTATGTCAATCCGCAAAAGTTTAAAGCAGTGATGTTTGGCTTCTTTAAATGGAATTATGCATTTTCAAACATTTCCCTGTGGTCTTCATAAACTGTAAATGGATGTGCTGTGCCATTTGATCGGCTCCGACGTGCCACCCTCTCATTCATCGACATGTCACGCCCCTGCCCGAACCCCCCTCACCCGCTCATCATGTGCTTTGGGTCCTGTGCTTAAATGTGTGTGTGTGGTTTTTTTTCTTTTTCCATAATCATAAAACATCCTCCTTGAGATGTGTGATGTCTTTTTTCTCACCTCCAATGCTACTGTTTTCATTTTTCCTTCTGATAAAGTGGACCACGGGCCACCTGCGATTCATCAGTATCACCGATCCTGTATCCCCATGGAAGGTTCTGTCTTTTATGTCTTCTTGGACGGTTGTAACTGCAAGATAATTTATGCTATGAAATATTGTGCAATCACAAAATAAATCTATGGGGGTAAATTAGGATTTTTTAATCCATCAATCAAAAAGAATATATTTGCAATTAAAAATAATAGATTTGCAACCAAAAAAAGAGATTTGAGAGCAAAAAACAATGGCAATCCAAAAAAAGGGTCATTTTACTCATAGATCAGTCTTTTTTGCTTATGAGTTACAAACTTTTGCTCGAGACTTCAAAGGTTTTGCTTGAAAATCACTCCTCTTCGAAAGTTTTCCTTGTGAATTTAACTGCACTTCATGGGCGGGGCCTACGCTGATGGATGAGAGAAGAGTTTCTATTGGTGGGTCTGACCTGGCTCCAGCTTCAGTTAAACCCACTTCTTGTGTTATGCTACAGGGAGGTAATACAGGGAGGCTGATAGTGTATTGCTCTTCAAAGTAGAAATGTTTCCCACAAGTAGTGAATTAGGCTAAATGAGTGATTTTCAAGCAAAAGTTTTTAACTCGCAGCAAAAAGGACTGATCTATAAGCAAAATGATCTTGTTTTTTGATTGTCACCAATTGTTTTTTGCTCTCAAATCTCTTTTTTGGTTGCAAGTATATTCTTTTTGATTGATGGATAAAGAAACAAATTTACCTCCATATGAATCCATTTGAATTTGAAAAGTAAATAGAAGAATTTTAAAAACCCATCCTAAGATGTATGGGCAGCCAGTGGAGTGAGGCTAAAATGGGGGAATGTTTGACATGATGGAAACCCAAAAAGGACGAGTCGACTCGAGCCGGTACCACGTAATGGAAACACGGCATAATATTACTGTGGACTTATTCTTCATGATTTACTTATAGGAGGTGTTGTGGGCTCCGTGTACTGTCAATGAAACATGAATGAAGCGTCTGTGTGCCAACAACCGAAAACAGAACGACCTTAACCAACCTGATATGTTCCACACACATTGTGAAACTGGAGTGTTAAGTCAAGCTTGTATCTGCAAACAATGGAAGCCTTCAACCAAGTGGAAAATGCGATCCAGCTGTGTGGCTGCCGTTCACCTGCTGCGAGTCCTGCACCTTCACTGAGTAAAAACACAACCCTGTGACACTCCGTCAGAGGAGATTAACTCATGTGCTCACGGTGACATTTTGGATGATCCTGACAGTCTTCAGCTTATCTTCATCACTCCACTGCAGACATCTACCTACTGCTGCTCCCCAACAGCCCCCCGAGATGCATCGATGTGGTTACAGGCTTATGTGAAACATCAGAGGGTGTTTAGAAGTCCACGGGTCTCCCAAAGTCATATTATGGTTGTGTAGCCCCTTCGCTTAATCATTAAGGACCAAATCACGACTTTTAGAACAAACCTGTGGCTGCTTTTAAATGGAACCAATCATTGTGACCCCCCGATAATAATTTATAGGGGTCACAAAATGATTAATGGGATTAAAAAGTCTAAAAAAAAAAAAAAATCAACTGCAGCAAAAACTTTTCATGGCAATATTATTAATTCTTCGTAATTAGGTTTAGATTGAACTCTTCAGGCAGAGTAAAATGATGCATATAGAAACAGGGAATTACTTTTTGAGTGTTGACACTACTTCCTCTTATGGAGTCACTAATAACATCTATGTTTTTCACTACTGTTTGTTTTATGACCATCATTCAGTCATGCCACAACACATTCATACTAAACTAAAGCACCTGTGCAAATGTATACAAACTTCTAGGGACTTTTGTAGCATAAATAACACCTTTGGTTTTTTTTTGTTTTTTTTTTTAAATACAAATTTTAAGGACACGTAGCTAATTTATGTTCATTTATGATTAAAACAGGTGGGATTCAGAATAGAATTACATTCTTAAAATCAAGAGTTCGTTTAAAGGGATGAAGTTTTGGTCTGAAATGTAAACTGTATAATTTCTCATAAGGGGAGGCGTAGGTAGGTAGGATGGATGGATGGATGGATGGAACACCTGGTTCATCTACAGCAGGGGTGCCCAATCCTGGTCCTTGTGAGCTACTATCCTGCATGTTTTAGATGTTTCCATTTTCCAGCACACCTGAGTCGTTCTTATTCTTCTGCAGAGCTTGCTGATAGGCTCATCATTTGAATCAGGTGTGTTGGAAGAGGGACACATCTAAAACATGCA
>JAQQZY010052876.1:0-10376 GCA_030068375.1 Ostorhinchus rueppellii | reverse complement strand
TTACATTTATCCGTACTATTAGTTCCCGTGTTATTTCAATGACAAACAATATTAGTAGCAAGTATTACTCAACTTGTCCTATTCTTAACCATTACATTGACACCTTGTTTGTGGTGTTTATCTATGAGATGTCATGGGGTAATAAGGATACAAATGCAGATTCTTGGTTTAACACAAAAAGGGCTCTTTATTGAGCAATGGAAAAGAACATAAAGAGGGTGGTGTGTAGAAAAACACACACAGGTACCATGCAGCGAGAAAGGCTGCAGAACCCAACAGTGTGGGGGAAGCCACACAGTCCTGAATGGAGACGGGCGACCGGGTTAAAACAGTACCTGGTCGAGGAGAGCATGGAGGAGGCACTGCCGAGCAGAGTGATAGACTGGGATAAACCGACAAGGAAAACGGGGGAGAGAGTGCACTGAAATAGTGTGTGGTGATAGGTGACAGGTGTGTGGAAAAGGAACAACAGGTGAGGTGAGTGACAGATAATGACGGGGCGTGACATGAGAATAAATGCAGACAAAAAAAACCTTCCCACCATCCAAAGTCAAGTAGTCCTGAACTGAAAAAATAGAACCAATGTCCCTGTATCTCACTGGCATGTTCCATCTAGAATCAATAACAAGTGGAATTTGCGAGGTTGTCAGGTTCTGTCTCCCGGTTGGAGTCCTGTGGTGTTGATGCAGGAGATCAATCTCCCAATAGAAGTGGGTGGTACTTTCACTGAAGGAGAACTCAACTAATTCAATTACAGTCCATATATGACTTCTATCAGTGCTCAATAGTAACTATATTGCTATCTGCATCCATTTCCATGTTTTAAGCCATCAAAATATGACCCATTATAAGTAAAGGCACATGTTTAATATGTCAAAAATCTAAATTTCTCAAAATTGAAGCAACTTTGTAGACATTGCCCCAAGGAAGGTACATAAAACAACTTGAAATGAATCCAACCAGTAGTTTCAGAGAAGACCTTGAGTTTGACCTTTCTTCCATATGTCACAGGTAACCCTGTTCAGCCTGTCACACCTGTGTTTTGTCCCTCCACCTCTTTGGTTTATATAGAAATTTTAGTTTAACGCTTTATGGGCCTGCTTTACTAAAGATTTGCATGTAAAAACATGTGCAAACTTGACTGTGCATGCAAAAACACAGTGAAGCTGATTCGCTGACAGGACACACCGAGGATTGCATCTCTCTGATGTGCTAAATAGCTGCACAGCCCATTTAGCGTGTTTGCCTCGATGAATATGTAAAATGTACGTTTCTGCCAGAACGTGCAAAATTACTGGGGGGCAGTAAATGAAAATACTTATTTAGTGTATGCAATGTGTTTTACCAAACCTGAAACTGATTGGAGTGGCAGATTTGTGTCTGTGTTTAGCATCTGAAAGGCAGGTACTAACTGGACCAGCTTCACCATAAACAGGTGCAGTTGTTGTGGTGAAGAGGAGGCACAGACACAACCAAAGACAATCCACAGAACCAATCTGATCTGAACGCATCAACATTTGTGGAACGACGGACCCGACTGCTGAGACGAGTCTCTCTTTCTGCAGGGGGTTTTCTCATGCACACGGACTTAAAAGTTTTCATTCACCACAGAGCGACATCCAGAGAGAAGCTATTTATTTCACTAAACAGCAACAGAGAAATACCAATTCACCCCTCTGGGTAGAGAAAGAGCTATTTCATATTAATTAGTGTTGGGGTATCTCAGAGCAGCTTTAACAGCAGACTGCCTCTAGGACGACCACCAGTAGTGCACGCAAAATCCTCATTTAAATAGGGCGGTCTCCAAGACCCAAGACTTGGCGCCTGTTGTCATTTGTGCATCCAATCATAGCTGATCACCCGTGACACGCAAATCAATAGCACATGCAATTTTTAGTGCAAGCAAACATATTTCCACTTGTGTTCTCAGTAAATCAGGCCCTAAGAGGCTAAATAGTACTTGTGTTTTGAGCTGCAGAGGTGGTCCAGGACCATCCCAGAGCAGCAGACCAATAATGGAGTGATTAGTGATTTTACCACATGATATAGAAAGGTTAAAGCCACTGTTTTTCTCTGATGTTTCTACATTTAAAGCAGGGCTCTCAAACTCATTTTCTTTCAGAGGCCACATTCAGCCTGATTTGATCTCCAGTGGGGCAGACCAGTAAAATAATAACATAATAACCTATAAATAATAACTCAAAATTTTTGTCTTTGTTTTATTGCAATCCCCCCCACCCAAAAAAAAAAAACATTATTAAAATACATACTTCTGTAAACTATCCAATCAAAAAAGTTCGGAATAACTTCAAAAATCTGAAATTTCTTAAGAAAAATTAGTGCAATTTGAACAATATTCTGCCTCAACTTATCATTTCGACATGTGCATTATATATGGATCAGATCTACAAAGACACTAAACACTGAGTAACAGGCAGAAAATTGTTGAAATTGTGCTTTATTTTCTTCAGATATTTCAGGTTGTTCATGTTTGTTCACATTATTCACATTTTATTGTTACAGGATAGTTTGTAAATGTAAATATTTTCATAATTTAATGTTATTTTTTGCACTAAAACAGACATTTTTTTTGTCATTTTTATAGGCATAGTGGGATATTTTTTCACATCACACTGAGAAGAAAATATGGAGGGATTATTTTTTGTAGGTTATTCTATTATTTTACTGTCGATCATATTGGACTGTATGTGGAACCTGAACTAACATGAGTTCCACAGCCTTGACCGTGGAATTTTTGCACTTTGTAAATTCCTCCCTGGGGGTGGATTGGAACCTTTGGTGGGGCACATTTGGCCCCCAGGCTGCATGTGTGAGACCCCTGGTTTAAAGCCTAGATGTGTTTACTGCTTCTTTTACTTGTTGTCTGAGCCTCCATTTTCAAGCTCGACATTGCTTCTTGGGGTGTCTCATTTCACAAATCTGCATTTATTGCTGCCCTTTTATTTTGTGTGTCTGAATAAAATGAACTGAACTGAGACATAAACAGAAATGGCAAAAGACAGAGTGAGAGCCCACTGAGCTGGCATTCACTTTCTTCTGTGTGTGATGTCTGGAGGACAAGACAGTTGCATAATATCTGAGGGGAACAAAGAGAATCTAAAATGGTGACTACTGGTCGGACAACACAAAGAAAATATGTGAAATCCATTCCTACTGCCAATGCCAGTGCTGGAAAAATGCATTATCTCCACCAATTTGCTGCCGCTCTGCCTGCAGCAGCACAGTCCTATAGGAGGAAAAAATTGTGATTCATGCAGGGAAAGGTCTCACTGTACCACTGTGACAGAATGCATTTGTTTTGTTGTTCAGTTGAACAGTTTTATGTGTTAAAGAGTTACGGAGTGACAGCCGAGGTCTGCGACAAGGACACATGTCTAATGGAAGTGCTGGTCTATGGAAAAATCAGGGAGTTATTCTTCAGACTTACAATGAAAGTTGTGTTTGCAGAGAGGCGATGGGATCCATTAACAGCGAGCCAACACACATGAGTGAAAGAGAGAGAACTTAACTATTGTTCTTCCCTTTGTAAGTCGCTTTGGAAAAAAGTATCTGGCAAATGCATAAGAGTAAATATAAGTGAATCAATTTATTTTGAAGAAGTCTGAAATAACATGGTTTTACAGTCTTCAAGCTGAAGATGTTTCATAATAGCTGTCATATAATATCAGGAAAGTGGAGCATTTAAAGTCTGCTGCTGAAAGGACTCTAGGTTTGCAATTGGCTGTCGCCATTTTCAGATATTGATATAAATGAGAAATGACACCGATAATCCTGCGGGGGAATAAAAGACAGTCATTTCAGTGGGTGTAATTTGTCAAACTCTGGTATCAAACTCTCTTGTGATGAATCACGCTTTCAGGGGTTCTAAAAACTCTTCACACGTTAAGCACACTGTATGAAAAACACTTTAAGAAGTGGAAAAGATTTTCTGCAGTATCTGATGTTAATGAGCAGGGCACTCCATCAGTTTAGTTTTATGGCTTTAGTTGTGCAAAGTGCAAATATGAAGTACTTTTACAGACCTTGAGTATTTCCATTTTATGCAAATTTCTACTTTTCGGTCAGTGAGAGGCTGAGGCGAACAGTAGGTTTCGTCTCACCGCTATCTATCTATCTATCTATCTATATTGTTTATAGTTAATAGTTTGGTTGTAGTTTTTTTTTTTTCAAGCTATTATTTGTCAATATCATTGCCAAAGCTCATAAACCAAAGACAGCAATTATTTTTTTTTAAATCAGTTTTAACCATGAAACTATGTTTTAGATTTCATCTTCATATCAAAGTAGCAGCTGCAGCTTTCACTCCTACAGTATAGTCTCAAAAATCATGAGGGAAATTTTGCTACTTGGATGGTCTTTTTTTTTTTTTTTTTAAATAATTAGATAAAAACAGGACAGTGGCATACAGAACATGAACACAAACAGAGCTTTGAACCAGGCTGAGGTAGGAAATGTATCGTTTTAAGCTTACTGTTGATATGACTGAAGTTCAGATCTTCTTTTTTCAAACTGGCGGGCAAAGTTTGCACATAAATGTGAGGTTCTTCCCTTCCTCATCGACCTGGTCACAGAGCTCTTTTAAATGTTCATATGATGAATCCTTGTTACCTGCTACAGTCGCCTCCATGCTGCTTTTTTGGTTTGTCTTGTTTCGATGATGCATGCGGTGGTGCAATGCTGGTGGCTAGTGTTGTTACCAGATTGTGTAATGACTGGGTTGTGGTCGGAGACCCAACTGCAGAGATTTACTCAGAGGAGAAGGTTCAGGAGTTAAATACAGTTTATTAAATAAAACAGACAAACAATCAATATTGTTTTCTGTGGTATGAACAAGGGGTAATCCAGAGGCGGGGTCCAGGGATGATTCCGTGGTCGGTAAACCTGGTAGACAGCAGCACAACAACGGTATCCAGAGGGCTAAGCAGGTTCTAGTTAGAGGACAGACGTGGTTCATACACAAAAGGACTGATAGTGCGAACAAAGCCAAAAGGATCAGACAGGGACAAATACCGTGGAGGATGTGTAGGTCAGAACCAGTAATCAGTCCAGATAGGCGGAGGTACAGGTTGGCTTCGGGCAAGCTCGTGGGTCCAAAAGGCAGGCGGCCGGCAACAGGATTAACAGGTAGAACATAAGCTCGGAGATCAGGGACAGAAAACAGGTCATACACGGAAAGACAAAACAAGAGGTAACGCAGGCTCGGATCAAACATAGTATCACGAACTGGCGCTGGACATAACTGAACACAGAACTTAAATACACACAAGGGAGGGAGAGATAATTACCCACAGCTGGGAGACAAGACACACCAGGGACTGATTACAGGAGGCGGAGAACATGAGGGAAGGGAAGTAAAGACAACAGACATGACACAGGAGGGAACTTAACACAATAAAACAGGAAGTGACAGAACAAACATGAAAAAACAGACTACAGTCTATTTACCGACAGGACAGATTGAATGTTTTTCCGCTAAATATTAAGGGCTCTTTACAGCGTGTTCAGCCTGGTTTTCACCTGGAACACTACAGAAGTTGGCACCCTGCTGAAGGAAGTTAAATTGATAGCACATACCATTCACAGACACCAGAATGAACTTGTTCACAGTTTGCTCATCAGGCAGTATAAGTTCAGTTCACGTTCGCCCAAAATATGAACATGTTCATGAACTATCATTCAATGAACGCGTTCAGGGACAACACCGGTTGTGGATAAAGACATTTAGAATAAGAGTAGTGGGGAAAACCCATCCACCTCCTGTCTGTATTGGACAGCACTGGATTTAAGTACTGGATTTCATTTTTTTTCTTTTTTGCTTTTCATGTACTTATGTCAGTAGGTGACCACAAACTATAAATATACAAGGGGTGTTGAGGAAATTAATCATTTTACTGTTGAGTTTTGGGCTGTGAAGATGTATTGCTACAAAGCACAACATTTTTCTCAGCTCATGAAAAGTTGCATTTAGAGATAAGTACTTCCAAAAGGACAGTGACCCTACAAACAAATGCTGACATTATATGATGCATTTTGTGGATTACACCAACAAAAGTATATTCTTGAAAGGGCTATAAGTGGAATTTATTTCAAATACAAAAAAGGACCAAAACATCAGAAAGTGACCAGATGGGATGGAAGCAAGATTTGGTTTTTACCACTGGACACGCCTCTAAATGAAAAGAATGGAGTATGATGGTGAAATGGCAGAGTTTCTTTTACATGGGTGAGGTTTATTACGAGGCTTATGGACGTAGAAAGTTATGGGATTTTATGATTTTTGCTACTTTTACTGATCTGCAGTTGTAAACTATGACAGTTCTGATGTTTGAATGATGCCAAACAGATCTTTAATGCACATATTACCAACACAAACAGAAAACTGAAGTGGTTTGTGATTTTACCGTGGCTGTCTTGTGTCTAAAAACAGAGCTAAGCTAACAGAGCTATAATGTAAACTATCAGCTGATGCAGTATATGATGATTATAAGACAGCGTTATGTTTAAAGATTGTGAAAAGCACCAGTTGTGTGTTTTCATGGAAGAAAATTTGATACCCTAATACAGATGTGTGTAAACAATGACCTAAATACTTCATTCAGTGAGTGTTACAGTGTGTAAAGACATAGTTTTGATTTGAAGTGTGTTCTGTCTGTTCTTCCACCTGCTGTTGAGACTTGTCCCACAGATAAACTGTAAAACACACAACACAATGATAACATCATTAATCTAAAACAACCACATACATCAGTAGAGCCCTCACACTAGGGCTGCACGATATTAGAAAACACTGATATTGCGATTTTTTTAAAACCCTGCGATATGAAAAATACTCGGATGAATATAATAGCTGTGTGGTGCTTTTATTTTTGGCACCAAGTCTTTACTTATAGTGATTTTCTCTTGTTTGTTGCTCATTTTTCAATGTTGTTACCAGGAACTCACTCCATGCACAGGGGCGTGGTCTGCTTCGGCAAACTGATTAAGAGCTACTATGATTGGTGGATAGCTGTGCGTACTGTGTGTCAGGTACCCAGGTTGAAATTAGATGTGAACACGTTGAGTTCATGTACTTCCTACAGTGAAGGAAGGACCTGCCATGTGACTATTGCGCACACATGCATCACGATGATGATGCTCATAAGAATATATAGAGGGTATGCATATATGTCACTTCCCCCTCAGGCCACGCCCCTCTGAGTCAGACTGAGTGGCAAAAACAAACCGGCTCACCATAGTGGAGTACAACAGTAACTACAGCCAGACCGGGAAAATGTGGAATATAACATGAAATTAAGGACAATTGGACTGGACATGGATCCATACAAGCTACCAAACAACAAGTGGTCTATGAACATTGATACGTGGTCGGAAATCACGTATCCTGACATTTATATGGACCTAATTTCAACGTCGGGTAAATACACAATGACCCTAAAAGCAAACTGATGCGCGGTTGGACTTCAAAGACGGATTTGTTGGTGAAATTAAAGTGACGAGAACACAGATGGATATTGTGGTTGTCTATGGACAGGTGTGTATGAGCATAGTCTATATATAGAAATGGGAGTTAGCTATTGTCAGAGGTGGACAATCCCAACTCATTGAGTAAAAGTCCTGCCATGTATTGGTTCCAGGCACTCACTGAACCAGCCCATTTGGATGAGCACAACTGCTCATCCAGGTAGATGAAAAATTAGCAAGCGGCAACCTTCACGATGCAGAAGTGATGCAAATACGGAAGTGCAAAAAGCTGCAGTTCCTCAAGTGGCCACTTGAGGCCGGCTTCAAAAAGCAGAGAAGCCCCATAGGATCCCATTCATTATTGCCCAACTTTACAGCAGAAAAAAAACCTGTTTACAGCCTGGTACGAAAAACGGTTTTGGTCTCAGTGCTGAGTTTCCCCCTCCATGTCAACTGTAGGGGGGTGAATTTTTTTATAACTCACTGGTTTAATTTATATTAAGGTTTAAAGTTCTACATACGTCACTTTGATTGACAGCTTGCTCAGAGCTCTGAGTCAGGGAAGGGCGTCACCCCACCTCTGTTAGCTGGCTAGTTCATGAACTTCACCGTAATTGTACACTTGTCCGAGGGTTTTTTAGACAGAAAAAATGGCTTACAGTGCAGTTAATTGTACTAACAGACCTTCCAAGACAAGCTCGGTTCAGTTTTTTGGTGAGTGAAATTGTGGTATTATTTTATGACATTATTTGAACTGTTATCAGTAAATGCTGATGTTTCGCGTCTGGGCATGTCAACAGAACTCCAGCTAACATTAAGCCTTTGGTTAGGCTTTTCACGGATGTGTTACTCCAATGTGCTAATCATGCTAACAGCAGGGTGTGTGAATCATTAGTAGCCTAGCTAAGTGAGTGGATGTGTTTTATTGGTGGGTTACAGTCCTTCATCCCACCTCACCCGCTACGTCCTCCCAGCTTGTGATTGGCCAAAGCCTGGGCGGAGCTTAACAATGGTAAGATGGCCACGACCAGTAAGAGATATTTTAGGCCTCCAAAACCAGGTAATAGAAACGAATGGGTGATGTCACGGAGGCTCTGTCCATTATTTTTTACAGTCGATGATAATTAGTGGAATCACCTGTGTTCAGTGAACAGGTTGGAACCAAAACATGGCAGGACTTTTACTCTATGGAGCTGGGATTGTCCAGCTCTGGCTATTGTCAGACATGCTATGTTCGTAGCTAACACTGCCATTCACTAATTTTACAGGTGAGACATAGAATGAATGAGCCTCCTTTAACCCTTGGACTGGAGCAGACAGGGACAGTTTGGACTGCTTATTGCACATGTATGGCAGAACTAGGACAGACGTGTTCACATGCAGCAGCGTTCATTCTCGCCGTTATGTCAGGGGTGAGGATGTGTGACTACGTGTACTTCACTACCATGTCAGTGGCTTAAAAAAATATAACATAAAATAGAACTAAATGACAGATGCTAACATTAAGGGCTTTACTAAGAAGTAACGGTAGCCAAAACGATATGTAATTTAAGGTATGATTTTACCCATGAATAACGCATAAATTAACGTTACCTGACACCAAATACCAACCACAAATCCAGGTTTCATTGTCTGGATTCCAGTTATTTCTATGAATTGCACTGATCCATCTGCTTCTTCTGTCTTTGGCTTTAGGTAGCCGCTAAACACATAGCTCCGAATGCTTTTTAAACCTATTTGTGCAATCAGTGGCACAACAGCTCTTCCCATTTTTTAGATTGTTCTAAAGTTTTCGCAGTATTCAAGCCAAAGCCGCTACTCATTGCCTTCTTTTTGCCACTCAGTGGGCGTAACCACGGGGACTTCCACTAGCTGTGACGTCATGTGCATACCCTGTATTGTGCAGCTCTACCTCACATTACTGTCTAAAGGTATTACACCGTTACTTCTACTACTTTTCATACAGTCAGTACATTTTACATACCTTAAACTTTACCTGAGGCTATAGATTTGAATGCAGAGCTTGTGCAAAGGGACTTCTCCCGTCACTGCTTTTTCCCATAAGCTCCTCTGGGTTGAAAGGTTTCCTCTTAGACTCAAAGTGTTTGATTTCTATGAATGAAATAGGATGTGGTCCAGGTCAAGCACCTCTTGGAAAATGGATGTGAAATGAGTGCAGATCACAGATGAATGACCTGTGAAAGACAAGTGAAAAGCTGAAGTCTGGAAGTGGAGCTTGACACTTGGGTTGACATGCTAATCTCACCAAGTGGATGACGAAAAATGGTCTCAGGCTGCCAGTCGGGGGGAAAAAATAAAATAACCTGTATGGATTTGTGTTTCTAGCAGCTTGAAAATACATGAATCTCTGCAAATATGCCTGGATTAATCAGCTGCTCTTGTGTCAAAAGTTATAAACTGGCATACAACTGTGCAGCAAAGTGGGAAATTAAACCTCTGGGAACCACAGTCACCTCTTATGAGACTGCGTGTGTGTGTATGTGTGTGTGTGTGTGTGTGTGTGTGTGTGTGTGTGTGTTATATATAGATAGACCACATTATGCCCTAGAACAGAGACTGAAAGGAGAGAGTCTGAGACCAGGTCAAGGCTGAGACCAGACTAGATACACAGTTCAAGTGTGTGTATCTAGGTGTAAGAGAATAACAGCACCGCAATATTTCACAATATTTTATTTATAGGGCGACACGGTGGTGCAGTGGTTAGCACTCGTGCCTCACAGCAAGAAGGACCTGGGTTTGATTCCCGGGCGGGACCTTGGGACCTTTCTGTGTGAAGTTTGCATGTTCTCCCCGTGCCTGCGTGGGTTTTCTCCGGTTTCCTCCCACAATCCAAAGACATGCACTGATAGGTTAATGGGCTAATCTAAATTGCC
>JAQQZY010052649.1:0-10382 GCA_030068375.1 Ostorhinchus rueppellii | reverse complement strand
GATGACGGAAATCCGTCACGGTCACTTTTCATATGACTGAAATCCGTCGCAGTGACGGAACGCTTTAATCCCTGCAATAAACTAAACTCACTATATAAGCCTTGAATAACATAGATAAACAGTGTGCATCTCCTGCTACCAGTTTAGTGTAAAAACAAACAATAATCATAGTTGCAGTATTAAAAAAAAACACACACACACTGGATCGTGACAGTTGCTGTTCTCACCGGTGTTGATGAAAATCTAACATGAGTCAGAACAGAAACCACATTTTCAGAAAATCTGTTTTGTTTTATTCCAATGCTGTTCAGTGATATATATTCATTCATATTGTGTCATTTTCACTTCAGTTCACTTCCAATCCAATTTATTCATATAGTCCACTATCATAAATCAAACATTCCTCCCAGGGGGCTTTACAGTATTAAAGGGTGTGTATGAAAAGAAAAAGTGTGTGGAAAAATGGAAGAAACTTCAGAGACAGAACAGGAATTCCTCTTTCACAGCAGATACACATCTATAAACGCTAGAATACAATAGGTTTAATTGTCATTACACCAGTTGTGCAACAAAATTGTAAGTGAAGTCTGCCAGCGACAGTGCACTTATGTCTAAATGAAAACACGAAAGATACAGACATGTATTAAAAATGTAAAACAATGTGCAAGCAGGTGGTGCCAGGTACAACAAACCCCGACCGAAGCATGTATTGTAGCTTATTTTGGCATCAATCTAGCTGACGTCATCATGCCAACTGACTGTATATATGTGCCAAGTTTGAAGCAAATTGAAACAAAATTGATGTTTTTATAGACATTTGAAATTTCATCCATTTTAAGTAAATCGGGGAAAAAAAGATTTTTAAAAATTCATAAAAAATTTAAACTTCAACCTATTTTTCCCAAAATGTAATGACATTTATTCTGGGTCATGGGCAATCTATAAACCAAATTTGGAATAAATTTAAACAATAGTTTTGTGTTAACAAAGTGTTAACAAACAAACAAACTGAACCAAAAACAATACCCCTTGCCTCCCCTTCAGGGGGCGGTGTAGTTGGAGATATAATGTATGAAAGTGTAAAATTTAAAAAATATAAAACTAGTATAAAAATGTAACTGTGTAAACAATATAAACATACATGTACCAGTGTAAACAGTGTAGTAAAAAGATGACAACATTGAAGGGTTAAATAAATGACTTTGGGATGTTCAAATGGATACAATATTCTGAACATGAGAAGGGTTTGGACTAATGCCGTGTTTCTGCTGTATGGAACTGGCTCGACTCCACTCAGGTACTATTCATGAAGACTGTTTCCATTACAGGATTCCACCAACGCAGAGTACCCGGTCGTCATAGCGACACAGCACATAACTTCCGTGACATCATCTACAACACAACACAGCTGGCTGTAAAAACAAAGAGGAAGAGGAGAAGAAGAATTGTTCCGTCGGCCACCAAAGACAGAAATGTGTGAAATGACTGATTAACCTCCCGCTATATTTACTGTAACCCTCCGAGTCTAGTTTTTAAAAAATGGTGGGCCACACGTTGATGACACATTAACACAAAGACAAATCATCCAATCAGTGGTCTGCAGTGTTCACACATCACGTTTTGGTATCAGTTCCCCCATTTTGGAATCTCAGTGGTAGTGATACCAAAAAACTAGAACCAGGTACCAGATTCCAGGTCCTTTTTTGCAATGGAAATGCAAGAATGCTTAGTCGAGACAGCGGTACTACGTAGAGGAAACGCGGTATAAATGGAAGACACAAACAGTTCCACACACACTAACTATACAACCAAGTATCTGCAGCAGTCATAAATGAGGATCCTATTCACCTCAGTGCTTGGATACAAAAGAGTGGGAAAAAAATCTGTGCGCATCGAAAAATAATGAAAGTCTCTGAAGAAGAAAAGTTAGATCCCAGTATTGATCCTTGGGCTTGACCTTATACAGCTATCTGACAGACAGTCTGCTCACCAGGCTGATTTCTGTTTTCCCATTTGGTCCTTACTGGATTCCAGACAGATCGTCTGTGACAGGGTTCAGACTCCAACGGTCCAACACCTGTAATGACATCCATCTAACAAAGCAGACAATCTGTAGGTCTGAGGTCTTTAACAACATTCCATTTTCTGCTACTCTTTGTTTCTTAGTACGTGTAAAATCCTCTGGATATATTCCCAGCTTACAAACGAAAGTGTTGGACTTTGGACTGTTACGTAGAGGAAAACTATCGTTTAGAAGTGGAAGACCATGGAAGCTCCTTCGATAAAGCGATGGATAAAAGAACTGCATCGGACTGGAAAGACTGACTTATTTTACCAAAGGAAAACGGGGGGAATTTGTAATATTATGGGAACTTTATATGAATATTATGGTATCTGGAAAATAGGGACATGACATGTATGTGTGTGTATGTATTTTAATTATTTATTTATATTATGAAATTTAAATACCAATAAAAAATATTGTGGGGAAAAAAACAAAGTAGACAATTGTAAATACAGTCACAATTCTTTCTAAAAGGTGTGTATTGGTGATAATATTCACTGAATTCTTTATAGTTTTTGCTCCTGTTTTCACTGCAGGAGCATTAGCTCATATTACAGTTTTTTTCTCCTTCTATGTCTTTGAACGTATAGTTTGTTCTTGGGAAATAATGAGCCGTTTATGGAAGCATGGTCATAATTAGAGTCTGTTTGAAAGAGCTAGTTGATAACAACCTCCATAACACCACCTGGCACGAATGAGTATTTAGTTTGATCAAACTGGATAAAAGAATGAGCTCCTGGGTTTGTGGAACTTGCACTGTGGAGTGGGTTATTACACAGTGGGAAGTGCTCAAAGGCAGGAGGTGATGAGTCTACGATGAAAAGAGGGCAACGTGACCTAATGAACAGGAGAAGGGTGCTTTTAAATACTTGAATGTGGAAAATGGTTCATGATATGGCTTTAAACAGAATACAAAGCTACCCAGGCTTCAGTTGGAAGTGTGTGTGTATAGCTATTTATTTCACCAACTAGAAAAGCACTCTGAGAGCGCAGACCTCCGCCAAGATAGTGTTTGTATTTTTTTTGTAAGATAGTGTTTATACTTTTTTAAGGTAGTGTTTGTACTTTTTTTTAAGGTAGTGTTAGTACTTTCCTCCACTAGATGGTGGTGAATGATCTCATATGCAGCGCTGTGCCACCATGCCCTATTTCACAATGATAAAGGCTCCTTTATAAAGTTCCTGGATCCAGACGGTGACTCAAAACACCTCCAAAATTGAATCATCTCTTCCTTGACCCAGAGTGGACATACCCTGAAAATTTCATCAAAATCCATCCATAACCTTTTGAGTTATGTTGCTAACAAACAAAGTTGGATGGATGGTAACAAACAAACAAACGCACAGTAAAACATAACCTCCCTGGCGGAGGAAAAAACACTTTACCACCAATAAACAACCACAGAGAAATACTTATCCACCCTCTGTGTGGAAAAAAAACCCAACTTCATATTTATGAGTACTGGCGTATCCCAGAGGAGGATAGCCTACTGTCTCCATGACGACAACCAGTAGCGCACGCAAAACCTATATTTAAATAGGACAGTGTCCAAGAATTTGCACCTGTTGTCATTTGCACATAGCAAGCACGTTTTTAGCACGAGCAAACACATTTGTGCCTGTTATCTGCGATCTTAGGCTCCGTTCACACAGCAGGTCTTAATGCACAATTGGGATTTTTTCGTGAAATCTGATTTTTCTCTGTGCTCATTCATATTACAAAATAAATACGACTTCTATCAGTTTTGAGTATGAACTGAATGCAACACTGAAGTGACCCACATCTGCAGTAGAGGTCCTGACGTCATGTGGGACCACGCAGAACGCACTGTGTTTACAGAAGTAAATATGGACGCATCTTGTATCAGTGTGTGTGGCACTGATAAAGTTTGTCTAAAACCGAAGTCAGCACCAGCCAAATCATTTTAAGTAGAAGATTAAAAAAGAGCAGAGCCAGGATTATTGCTGTGGCTGCTACGTCTGTACGACAGAGTATTTGAATGTGGAGTCGGAGTCAGGAGTGGTGGGGGTAGTGAAGTTAGCTTCACTGACACAGATTTTGTTCAGAATGTTCTCTCCGTAACACTCTTATGTTAAGACACTCATCTCTGGCGATTTCAATGATGTAAAGGTCGGATAAATGCGACTTGGCTGTTCAGACTGATGTCGACATGTCTGATATGTATCAGATTTAGTACCATATATGAAAGTGGCCTGGGTCAGATTTTTTTTATTTGTGCTGTTCAGACTGTCTTTGATAGGTCAGATACAGGTCAAACAGATTTGGACCACATTTGGCTGCAGTCAGAACATAGCCTTAGTTAATCAGGCTCTGAGTTGCCATTCTGTCTGTACTGGGTACTATGGTCTGAACATGTCTGTTACAAACATGGCTAATGGGACAATGAACACAAAGTAAGGCCGAAACCTGACAAGTCCTAAGCTGTGAAATGGAAACAATGGGCAGGAACAGGTCTGCACACATGAGCCTAGTCATAATTCTTCCTGAGGATGATGGATTACATGACGTTATACAATACTGGATCCAATCTTTTCCTTGGAGCTCCTCTACTTGGATCTAATAGGAAACTGAGACCCCCTGCCTGCACACACACTAGAAGAATAAAATGGCTGATTCCTCATCTTTATTGGGAATGTTACATCAGTAGTTCATTGTTTTGTCCTTCTGAGGATTTAACAGGTTACAGAGATGTGGCTCACTGGACTGAAAAACAACAACTGAAGACTTTTCTAGACCTTCAAAAAGGATGGGAATCAATAAGGATTTAGCGATTGTCATTCAGATTATCGACTTGATTTTCATTGTATCAGGGAATAAACTAAAGAACAAATGGCTTTGTTTGCGTTGACTGTGTAATGTCAAATATTCACTAACATGTTGAATTCTAAAGCTGAGTTAAAGCAGGGTTAGATCTACCTGCTGCGGCCTCATCATGATACAGGTGATCTAATGGGGAGCTGAGCTAAGCTAACTGCTGTAACTGCCATGTCTGTACCCAGCTGTTAGTGTTTTATGTTCTGTCCCGTCATTTCTTGTCTTATTTTGTTAGTCTTCCTCCTGTTTCATGTCTGGTGTTTTTACTTCCTGTTTCCCTGATTTTCCCTCGTGTGTGATTACCTGACCCTGCCCTTATGTTTTGCACCTGTGTCTCACTGTCTTCTCCCTCCTCTTGTGTATTTAAGCCCTGCGTCTTGTTTTGTCCATTGCTAGTTTGTCATCTTCCATCTAGAGATGCTTACCAGCGGTTTTCCTGATTGACCTGCCTGTTGTAACCTGTTTTTGATCCTGGACCTTCTGATCTTCCTATTTTCCTCCCTCCCTGCTGGCTTGGACTACCGCTGTGATGAAGGGGGACATTAGCAGGCAGGGTCTGACCAGGTGTCCCAGTGGTTTTGTTGATCAGCGATCGTTGATATTTTTGCCCGATCTTTGTGCATGCACACTTTTTCTTGCACTTGATCCTGTTGCTGCCTTAACTGTTTAATTTCCCTGTAGTGGGATCAATATAGTCTAATCTAATCACACACTAAACATCACCAATACTACCTGTTACCTTGACTGCACATGCCTCAGCTGCAGAAACATCTTCAACAACTCTAACCAGATCATGTAGAAACAATCAGAATCAGGTTTACATCCCCCCCCCCCCAAAAAAAAAAAGGGGGGGGGGGTGGATTTACTTCAATTTACTTCAAACTTGGCACATGCCTGTCAAACTTGTAATCTTTTTACTACACTGTTTACACGGGTACATGTATTTTTACACTTACATTTGCACATATTTATACTACTGTTATACTTTTTTTAATTTTACACTTTCATACATTATATCTTCAATTACCCCGCCCCTCAAAGGGGAGGCAAGGGGTATTGTTCTTGGTTTCATTTGTTTGATTATTAACACACTAGCAGCAAAACTGTTGGTTGAACTCATATCACATTGGGTTTATAGATTGCCAGTGATTGAGAATAAATGTCACTACATTTTGGGAAAAGTAGGTTAAAGTTAAAATTTGAAAATTTTTTTTTTTCTCATTTCCTTATTATGGGCGAAATTTTAAATATCTAAAAACATCAATTTTGTTTAAATTTACTTCAAACTCAGCACATATAGAGGCAACTGATATGCTGACATCAGCACATACATAGACATGATGACATCAACTGGATCTATGCCAAAATAAGCTAAAATACATGTGAGGGGCGGGGTTTGTTGTGCCTTGAATGACTTGTCATTGTTTAAAAAGCCAGTTTAAAACAATGCAATGCGGATAAAATGTAGTTAACATGAAATTAAAATAAAACATGTAAATATACAAACTTACACTGATGCATATTATGTACACACACACACACACACACACACACACACACACCAGTGGAATTAAGCTGCATGATGTATCCAGCAGTCCACTGAAACAGAAACACTCTTCAGTTCCAGTGACTTCACCTCTGGGACTTTACAGTTTATAGATTTTCTATTCATGTATTTTCACAGTCTGACACTTAAATAGTTTTTATAACAAACTCATTTTCTGGACTCATAATGATCTTTTAAATGTGTGTAATTGATGCATAATTCAAACCAGATCAAATAACATCATTGGAGTACAATCTTATTCATTCATTTTCTGAACTGCTTAGTCCTCCAGAGGGTTGCATCATCAACGCTGTCGCCCACAGAGGAGTTAAAGTGAACAACAGCTTCTTCTGAAGCTTTTTCTCACACACAAATGTGAAGCCAACAGCAGCAACATCAGGCTCCTCCATCTATTCTCAGTGCATCAGAGGAAGTGAGCAGCTTCACCTCAACCAGCAGCAACAGTCACATGTTCATCTGCAAACAGGAAGGATGGTAGTTCAATCCTTACCTCCTGTCCACATTTATGAGTGTCCTTGTGCAAGACGCTGTTCCCACTGGCATGTGAATGGCTGCACCTCATTGGAAAATACATCAGTTCAGTTCATTTAACCTTTGCATACTGATAGAAAAAGCCTTTTTAAACATGGGTCAGATGTGTGTCAGCGGTGGCTGCTCCATCAGGGATTTAACTGCAAATTACACAGAGAAGAAGAAGAGCTTTTTAAGCATGTTAATTTGAGCAAAAATGTCTCAAATACGTTTTAATGAGCTATATTATAATACTGGAGGGTCTGAGAGCATTAGTGTAAGTGTGTGTGTCTGGATTATTCTGACAAATAGAGTCATTTTTACCTGGCCAATTCAGTGCCTACAGTTGAGGAACAGTCCCATATCCACATTAAATATCTCACCCAGTTGATATGACCAGTACTTTTGGAGATCTTAGTCATTTTGGAACACAACAGCCAAACAGTCACAGAAGTGCAGTATCATGCTGCATAATGGGAAATGAAGTTCAAAATTTACTAGCTACAGTCCCAAAATATTGGTATGAGGTGCCCTTCTTGGGGAGGGGGGGTTAATGTCCCCTTCAACAACTATCCTGCCCCTTCAAATGAAAGCTTGAGAAGTTTCAGATGTAGGGAAAGTGTAAATGAGCTTCAGAGTGGGAGACACAAAGGAATTAGTAACACGAGTTAAGTTTCACTTTCACTTTGCAAAGAGAAAGGGGAGATGTAGTAGTACAAGTCACCCACCCTCCGTTCCTGTACTCTGTGGCTCACAATTTCCCTCTGCAGGCACACCTGTGTATTCATATATTAACTGTCATTGACAATTTAAAGCATAACTTACCAAACCATTTTTATATCAGTACTTATAAAATATAGACTCACATCTTTTCCAAAAGTTTGCTCTTCCCAGCATGAAAACTACTACATCAACAACCTGTGGTTCCCCACCGATCACATACTCGTTATGATATAATGCTGATTCGATGCCACGAAGTTCATGTCAACATTTACTGAAGTTGTTTTTAACTTGATTTCATTAATTTCTGTGCAGGTTTATACAAGCAAGTGTGTATGTAGCAGGAGATGTGAGACTCTGCTCTCATTTGAGGATTCAAGATGCACCCCCTGTGGTGCATCTTTGGTGCCTGTAGCCAATCAGATTTGTTGTTTATTTGCTTTTCTTAATGACTGGATGATTTTCACTGGGTGGTAAGTTATCCTGTTCAGTACATTACACCTCCACGCTTTAGCTTAATGGAGTATGAGACCAAACGCTACTAGTGACTCTGTTGTGGGTTCAGCCACATGGGGTAGGCAAGTTCAGTTTCCACAAATAACAAAGGATTTACCTGTTGGTTTCAAACACAACATAAAAGATACACAGATCTCTATGAGGCAGACTTAAGTCAAACATGGAAGTCAGAGGTTTCTGACATGTATTACCAACTTGCATTCAACATTTACTGGACACACAAACCCATCTGCTGTGTCATATTCTCTTGTATCCTGCCTGTCTCCTGTTAGTATAAGCCACCACTGGTTTGTGTGAAAGCTAAAAGTACATGTAAATGAGGCAAATGACAGCAACACTTGGTCCAGTGACCTCTGGTTAATTCAGCCACTCTGACAGCTCAGGCCTAAAGAGCAACACATGTTCCTTAAGCAAATACTGGACGGTAATTGTGCTCTGTATTAAACTCTACTCGAGGTTATGGCCACACCGATGGGACTGACAGAGGAAAAGGGGAGAACAGAGGCAGGGGATATACGGTGATACAAGTGGTAGCAACTATTCCAAACATCTGTTGACCAAAATGTAACATTTCAATTTACATGCAAATTTTACATGTGCAGCCTTTTACATGAGAGAAGTATAGCCTCAGGATTTCTAGTAATTTGTACGTTGCCGAAAAAGGACAATAAATTCATGTTACTTGGAAATCAGTTCTGTTATTTTCCTGCAAAATGAACAGCACTGTCAGAGCATGTTTTCCATTGTAGTAAAAAGACAAAGCAGACATGAAGGCTGCAGTGTGGAGAAAAGAAAAGTTGTCCGCTTTCAGATTCTGTAGCTTTCATTGAAAACTGAATAGGATGTAGGAGCGGATATGGTTAACACGTGTCATTGTCAGCAGTTAGTCATCACTGGGAAAAAAAAAAAAAAAAAAGATCTTACCAAGTGTATTTCTCATTTCTCGTCAAAATATCTCATCCAACTTAAAATAAGACAGTAACCTTTCAGTGAAATATAAAAACTGATTTTTAGACAACAGATCTGGAAAATCTTATTTCAAGAAATCTTACCAAGATAATTTTTACTTAATTGGCTGATTTTTTTTTTTTTATTTTATTCAAGCAAAAAAAAAAATCTGTCACTGGAAAAAGTGAAAATTATCTTGTAAGATTTAGATTTTTGCAGTGTGCTTTAGATGAAGTCACAATAGTTTCATAGTCTTCACATTATATTAACATACACTGCACGGCCCAAAAACAAAACAGAAAACACATGCAGTATTTGACTGCACCACCTTTGGTTTGGATTGCAGGAGACATTCAGGAGCTCTGTGATGCTAAGGACCCTCCGGTTAGATACAATCACATGAGGGTGTCAAAATGAAAACATCTGCCAACAGGGTGCAAAAGTGCGAGTGTGTTGACATGTAGCTGGGTATTATTGAAAACTGAGATTTTTCTGTGTTTGTGCCTGTAACAGATCTGAAGTGAACTCAAATGCAGAACCACAGACAGGAATCAAGTCTTTACAAAATACACACAGTTCAAAAGAGCAAAAACACAATCAGGAATCACACTCATACATACAGTTCATACAGTCCAAATCCCACGGTCCGAGGCTGGTCCCATGAAGGATGAAGGGCATGCTGGGTCAATGGTCTAGGCCGGTCCAGGGTTCGTTACCATGGAAGGCGAAGAGGGGCCGACTGAGGGCTTGGTCTAGGGACGGAAGGCAGGTAGTGATGGGGCAAATGAACTGAGGCTTTGAGGCATGACTTGAGAAAAATGGGCGTGTCAGATGAAGCCTTGCTTCGAGGCTTGTGCCGTGCTCGAGCAAATCACGTGACCGATGACAAACGGGCCCTGGTTTGCTCGGGTTACGTCATTGGTTCGTTCAGCGTATCGCTTCCTCATATAAGCGTTTCAAATCTTGCGGCGCGCTGTGGGTTGTGTCGGCATTTGTAGAGAGTCATCAGGTGGTTTATCAGATAGCGTGTCAGCGATTTAGTGAGCGAGTCAGTCAGAATATAAAATATATAGCAGGAGATAGCAGGAGAATAGTGTGTAGTATAGTCAGATTGTTTGTCCTATTTGAGGCTGAGGGTTTTGATGTGAGCTATAACACATATACGTTTCTTTTACACTTGCATGTCAGTTGGGTGAAATCATGGGTGTTTCTGTGGTTATG